>QLTV01001483.1:8445719-8456095 GCA_003457575.1 Thermophis baileyi | reverse complement strand
CCACTGGCAGTTAAAAGGAAGAAACAGCTGCAATTCTCGCTTTGCTCCTAGAAGCACGAGGGCGAAGACACAAGCCTGATGACCAGCCTGATGATGACGAATGAGACTTCATCGAAACGTCGCAACCGCATCTCCAACTTCACGCGGGAGAAAACCCGAATAACCACAGACCTATAAATATATATATATATATATATATATAAACAATATTTCAAACTCTTCTGATAAGAGCAATATGGCAAGTTAATCAATTCTACTTTCCAGATTTTGTGGTTGGGCTGAACTACGATAACTACTCTTTTTTTAATTAGGAATATAGAACATGATTATAGTATCACCCAATCATTGTTAAGACAATATAAATAAAGTCTGTCCTTGTGATGTGTATGTGAGTACAATGATGGTCGAATGACTCTAGAAGATAGTATAAATTACTAGTGAAGAAATGGCCTAAATGAGAAATAAAGATCCAAAAAGCCCTTTTCAATTTATCAGCTCAACCCCATGGGTAGCCATGGGTAGTTTATATACATACTGTATAATAAGAAGTGCTGGGCTGGCTGATTATTTGCTAGGATTTGACATAGATACTTCTACTGTAAGAACATTCTTAGAGGTTAGCTTGCCGGGAAGAAAAAAAATGGATCCCTTTCAGTAGTTAGTTGTCTGACAAATATACTTTTAGTTCAAGTACTAGAAATATCTTAGGGTTATTGTTGAGAATAGTTTCTCACATGATATATTGTTCTAAGTATTCCAAGCGAAGACATCCTATCAAAAAGATAATAAAAATGGCTAGACTGAAATTTAGAATATGCACAGATCTACCTCCTTATTTTCATTATATGTTTTACTGGCTTTTCTTTCTGTCCAAAACATTTAGCACAGATCTTGCTGTGCTTTGCCCCAAGCATTTATCACATTTCCCTGTGACAGGAGAATAGAAAGCAGCATTTGCAGTTACTCCTAAGTTGATTAAACTTTTTGAAGTTCTGTGACAGATCAACAAAAACTAGCAACAGAAAATTCATTAAAAAAAATATGAGAAGAGGAAGTTGTGCAAAATGGGGTAATTAATCTTGCAATAAAAATAATTGTTTACAGTTAAAATTAATGTAACATGTATTCCTCAGCAGATAATAAATTATGGGTTTTCTCATTAGCATTTGAATTGATTTCCTCTAATTTTGGAGAAACACTTGAGCATGTGACCAGATTAAGTTTAATTGGACTACAGCTGGTACTGATTGTGGGTGGATAGAGGTGAGAGGTTTTCTGGTGTTTGTTATCCCTTTCCCTCTTCAACCTTTGTTTCACACTTAGATATCATAAAGAAACAGTGTGCTGTTTGAAACTATTTGGTTGTATTTTCCAGCTTGGTGCTCTCCAGATGTGATTCCCTATGGGTAAGAAAGTCTAGTGAGAGGTGGAGAGGAAATAAATGTAATTATTTCATACTGGATTTTGGAGCGGCCTGTTCACATAAATCAATGTAATATAGAATAATGTTTTGTTTTGTTTAAAGAAATAGACATTGCAATTTCTAGTTTTGAAATCTAATGTGATTTGATAGCATGTGAAGGAGATACTGAAAGGATTTTTTTGAGGCCAATATTCTCTCCATGACTTTGATGATCAAGATGGCGAATTATCAGCCCAATATTAGCCCAATGTTCTTTTACTACTCCTTGCCATGATTGTTTCCAAACTAAAATTGTAGCAATTTCATCTCTTTTCATTTTTTCTGTTTATTACCATACCATTGGGAAAGACTTTTGAAAAGTTATTGACGTCCCTTATTCCACTCAGGCCAGCTGGCCTTTCAAAGAACAGTCCAGTTGTAGATGCCCAATGGGAGTCACCTGGCCCCTGAGAGCCAATATAGGAAAAGAAAGGGGTTTTTACAGGTTTGGGCAGGATGGGTTTTGGGTACTTTGTGAAACAGTTGGCTGGAGTCCTGTAAGAAGGGGACCACAAATAAGGCTAAAAAGGAGGAGTTGTTTTGCTGTAGCTAGAAATATTTTGGAGTGTTTTGTATGGCCTCTTTTAAACTCCTATGTTGTATGTGTCTTCCTGGAGTTGACTTGTCTTCCTGGAGTTGACCTGTGACATTTAGCACCCACCTCAACTTGCCTGAGTTCCAGATTCCAAAAGATTTTTCACTCTCTAGCAGTTTAGCCAGGCCTGAGTGTAGTAAGGGTGACTCTTTCAGCCTCACCCCCCAGTTCCCCCAAAGGTCAGAATCAGATGCAATAAAGGGGTGGTGACAGCAGCAAGGGGACTGTGGCAGTCCAGACAAGAAGCACATCCAGCTATACTAGTTCTATTTTTATTGAAAGATTACATATCTAAAAGGACTCCTCCTGTCCCTCACTTTTACTCTCCTGAAAACTAGGGAGGGTTTTGAGATGCATTTGCCACCACTCCTCCTTCAGACTCAAAGTTTAATTTTTCCGACCGTTGTCTGGGCTGTGGCTCTTCCTCCTGTCTCCCAAGGTCATTCCCACACATCATTAGAGAGATCAACTTCTCTAGACACTGGGTTGCTTCAGGACCAAAGGACCTCAGAGAGAGGGACAGGTTTGACCCTGAAGGCATCTTCATGATTACAGTCATATAAATGAACTTCAATTTAGAAAAAAATGGTAATTCAGTTTAAGCACATAGGCAGATTAATCACTGAATGAAGACATGGGGGACAATGCAAGATGACAGCCATGCTTGATCTTACTGCTGAGGATCTTAGGAGCTGTAATTCGGTGCATGTGGACATTAGTGGAAAAGGCTGAATTAGATAAGGACACTGGCTGTGGAGAGATTCAGATTCAAAGGGGAAAAGGGGATTTGCCATGTTCTGACTGTAAGGATATGACAGCCATAGAAACATGTTTGTTTGTTCCTCCCCACTGTGCATGATCACAATTTTTTCCCAACACTTTCTAGAGTCATGTTTCTTTAAGCTTTTTGCTCTCAGACCTCTTCTCACTTTTAATAATTATGGAAAACATCCAAAGAGCTTTTATATGTAGGAGTTATATTTATTGATATTTACTGTATTAAAAATTAAATGATGCATTCATATAACTCATATTTTTTTGAATCATGTAAAAATAACAATATTAAACACATTGGATATTAACATAAATAAAATATTTACAAAATAAGTATCCTACTTTTTAACAATTAAAAAAACCCAATAAAGAGTCACATTTAAATTCTTGCAAAAGTCTTTAATATACGGGAAATAATTTTGATTTCGCAGACTATTGATATGGTCTTGGGATTGGACCCCAGTTTGGATAGATATACCCAAAATCATGCCTCGACATCTGTCTTTCATGAGATATTGTAATCTTACAAGAATCCAAGAATGCAGCCAGTTTATTTTACCTTCTAATTTTTTTTGAAAAAAATTAAATTTGGGATCCTGTGGTGACATGTACCCTCTGTTCATAAATACCACATTTCTGTTCCTTGGCTAATGTAATGATCCTTTTAATCTAGAGTAAGAAATATTTTTTTTTAATTCTATGGTTTTCCCAGTTGCAATGTATGGCTGTGAAAGTTGGACCATAAGAAAGGCTGAGCGCCAAAGAATTGAGGCCTTTGAACTATGGTGCTGGAGAAGACTCCTGCGAGTCCCTTGGACTGCAAAGCGATCAAACCGGTCAGTCCTAGAGGAGATCAACCCTGACTGCTCTTTAGAAGGCCAGATCCATTCATGGGGGTCGCGATGGGTCGGACACGACTTCGCAACTAACAACAAAAAAGAAATGAAAATACACTTCTGGCTTCAGGGATGCTGGGAATCAATATAACGTTTCCTTTGAATCCCGGTTTGTTGAACAATATCATAAGCGTTTATTTAAAACAAAAATATATCAGCCATTAATTTAAAAAATCCACGTTTCTAAAGTACTAATAAAATAAAATAAAAAATAACAACACATTCTTTGTAGAAGTCTGTTAGGAATTCATTACTAGTAATAATTTATATTTATATATGGAATACAAGATTTGAAATTAATATGTTCCTTTCTTTGAAACAAAATTCTATCCAGAATAAATGAACAACTTTCCATTCCCAGATAAACCATCCCTCAATAGTACTATATCAGAATTCAGTGTCAGTTTCTTGATTGTGCAACCATCACTGTCCCCAGAACAAGTTGTTTGCTGTATGCGGTTAGTCCTGCAAACCTGTTTTTTATTATTATTTGCTCACTGATCACAAATCATGGTTTTTAAATTCAGAGATCAGGCAAAAACAGATTTATACCTGAATTCTTTAGACCAGGGGTCTCCAACCTTGGCAACTTTATGACTTGTGGACTTCAACTCCCAGAATTCCTCAGCCAGCTTGCGAAAAACTGACATTCTAATGCAGAGATCCATTCAGCCTGCACTTTAGTCCAGGAAATTTGATGAAGTCAGTTTACATCAAAATTCCTCAGGTAGGGTCTACCTGTAACACAGTAGTTTAATGCAGATTCCTAACTACATGACTTTCCAAGATAGGTTTTGTTTTCCTCCTCTAATCTCCCAGATTACATACTATATTAAATCTTACACTCACTACAAAATATGTTCATCCCTTATTCCTCTCTCCATTTCCTCTGTAGGAGAACTATAATCCATAGTATTTGTTTGGCTGCGAGTAGCATTGTGGATTAGAGTAAATACAAGTATATGTACATTTTCTGAGCAAATAAAGTGCAATGTTGTTTCAGACCTGCCTGTTCCCCTCATTACAATTGGCAGAGTGGTAAGTGAGATCATGGTTGACTTAGCACCAGTATGTCCCCCATAAATGTTACTATGCGTTCCCCTCTTTACTTCCTGACTAAAACACAGGGAAGCAGCTTAATATGAAATTCATGTTGTGCTGACAGATTTAGAAGTTGCCCTAATCTGGAACAGACAGCAAGCCAAGATTACAGATAAATCAGGCACATACCATTCCCTTATATTTTGTAAGTAAAGACATTCTCAGTTAAGAAGGTGATATTTTGATTGGGTGGGATGGCTGTCCATCTATAGAAGGCGAACATACATGGGGATAAGACCAAGTGTTAATGACGAACTTCAGACCCTGCATATTGTGGATTTCAGGGTTTTATGTCTTGCATCTGTGTGGGTGTCTTGCATTTGTGTGGGTCAGGATATTGGCAATAGGGAGGAGATGGGTCCAGCTGCTGTGCTTCATGTTATAGCCCTTAGGCATAGAACACTTGAGAATCTGAATGCTCTTAACTTGTAAATCAAAAGGCAGGAAATGACCAGGATTCCAAATGGAGACACCCCGGTTTGGCTGGCGGTTCCAAGCCATTAAATAAATAGCTGTCACCCAAATCTCCCAGGTGATAAAACATGCCACTGAAGGAAAAATTTACAAGACTAGGCCAACAAAGGTTTTGCTTTATAACCAATCCTGAAATGCTTCAGTGGTTCTTGGTACCTATGCTGAAGAGACTATTATATTGAAATAAAACTCGGTGGTGAAGTATCTAGATACATGTCACCTTGGCATGTTCTTTTATCTTCCGTTGACTATTTTCTTTCACATTTATTTAGTAACATACCACACCTGACAGAAACCTCTCTCAGATTTATTGGTGTAGGCAAAGTTATGCAAATCAAGAAAGAATTAATTATTAACCCTGACCTAAATTAAGAAAAGATGATGACACTTCCCCCCAGTAGATATGCATTTTCATTTAAAATCCTTTATCTTTACTAGATAGTTGGCATCTGCCACTGAAAAATATGGCTTGCATTATCCAACAAAAAGTTTCACTCTAAATTCCTTGTGAAACATCATTTTTCTTAGAATACTGCTTTTCACTCTGAGGCAGAACCCTGGGGGGTAACGGGAAAGGAACCATGGGTGGTGAAATGGACTTTCCTCCTCAGTTCAATTTTAATTCATTGGTGATTTTGAATTATTTGAATTTGAAACTGACATCTAGGCCAGTCCTATACACAGTGCCCTTATTTAGTTTCCTTCCTTCCTTCCTTCCTTCTGTAGGATTTCACCCCACTGATGCTCACTGCCAGTGAAAATCCAAAAGGATTAAAACCCTCCAGCAAATATCTCCCTCATTCCCCTTAAGCAGGGGTGGGTTCTAACTTACCCTTTCTTTCTTTCTTTCTTTCTTTCTTTCTTTCTTTCTTTCTTTCTTTCTTTCTTTCTTTCTTCTGCCTGGACAAGTTCCTGAAAATACCATAGCAAGTTTTTTTGGGAAATGTTCTGCCATTGCCTGCTTCCCAGGAGAGAGTGACTGGCCCAAGTTCATCCAGCTGGCTTTGTGACTAAGGTAGGAGTAGAGCTCACAGTCCTCTGTTTCTAACCCAGTGCCTTAATCTCCCCACCAAACTAGTTCTGTGTCCCACCTGGGGGAGTGAAGGAAATTATATTTAAAGCAAATTTCTTGTCAAACTTGCTCCCTGCCAACAAATACCTTCATTATGTAGAGCTTTCAATTACAAGAATGCCTTTATAATCCTAAATACAGATGACCACACTGTACATAAAAACAATAATATAGAATGATATCTGTGGTATTATATTAAAAATATTATTTAGACCTTTTGCAATTTTCAAAGAAATGTTAATATTATCACCAACAGATAATTGAAAGGTTCTCATTGAATTGTTTTTAGGAATAATTGAAACTGCAGGCGGAGTAAACTTTTCTAGCTTATTTGTGACAACAATATAACCATATAGATTCAGAGCTCTTTCTCCACATCCATTGATGTGCTTTCTTCCTATTTTCAAGATGGGAGGAAAAGTTATCAATTCCGCCTTAAAGTAGAAGGAAACAGTACTGCCAGTTTTCAAGAACTAGAGTTCTAGAAACAGGAGGACTTGTGGGCTGCCCCCCTCCTCTCAGCACTCCTTTGGGGTGACTGCATAAGCTGACCATCCCTGCTGAAGAGGAAAGTATTCCAAAGTTGGGGAGCCACTAATGAAAAAAAAATCTTCACATTTAGTTGTTATACCCTTGGGATGGGATCTTTCAACAATGGCTTCTAATGAGGGATTTCGGAAAGGTATTTGCAAAGAAAGACATTAGTTAATCTGAAGCCAGAGAAAATTTAAAAAGACAATCTTAAAAATAAAAAGTGACAGTCTGGGTTCATTCATTCATTCAATTTCTATATCTACTCATCTAAATCAATGATTTTTCATACTTCTACGGGGGCATGTTCCTAGCACATGGAACATATTTGAAAATGAAAGCCTGTGGTTCTCTGTCTAAATACTTCTGCAGCTGGCATTCTTATTAAGGGTAATACAAGGTACTCTGTGGAATCCCCTATTTGCAGTGATGAAGATCGATCCAGGATTCTTCTGCAGCACACCCATAAAAGAAGAAACATCATTTGTCTAGGGCAAACCTACCAACACTGACTAAACTCAGTTTATTGATGAACATATGGCTGAAGACATTGATTTAGTGGCTCTGCTGCTGTTTCACTTGAATTAGAAGAAAAAGACAAATCAGGTTGGGTGTCATCGGCATATTAATGATCCCTCTGGTCAAATCTCTGGATGATTTCACCTAACAGTCATTTAAAAAGCATGATAGAAGGAATAGATTATGAAGTCCTAAACAATCCCACAGTGCAAGTGCCAAGAGATTGAACAGCAGTCTCTGGCACAGTCATCTGGAATCGATCATCCAAATAAAAGAGGAACCAGTACAATGCAGTGTCTCTTCTCTCCAACTCAGATAATTTATCCAAAACGCTACCATGATTTATAATACTGAAGACTACCATGAGGATGAAGCGAATCAGCATGATTGCATTCCCTCTTCATCAAATATCAGGGTAAACAAGATTAACATCGTTGTTTTTGTACGTCAGGGTAAACATAGCAGTTCCAGTTCTTGAAAGCTAGTTGCAGATGAAGGGTAATTAAAAATTAATCCAGTCAAAAAGAGGCATCAATAATGAGTAGGTCCTCGGGCTAGATGAGGGAGATTCCACTTATACTAGAGGAGATTCCACTCTTCCTCTAATGGAAACAATTATATTCTCCCTGATCATGGTTTCATAATTGTCATTGGAAACTCAAGAGACCTCTATAGTGTGGAATGCTATCAGCCATGACTCTTTCTGGAGTTGACTAATTCAGCTGCATAGCAAGCTGATGTTTGGGTTATGTTGTATGTTGAGTAGGTTATAAAGATGGATTTTAAAATTCAGGTAATGCTGAATAAATCTATAAAGTAAAACAAGGCATTACAATCTCATTATACTTGTTCATTCCTGGCTTCAGGAATGAACCCTAGATGTTTCTGTATCCAAAACCAAGTTGTGGTTTTGACCCGGAAAAGTCAACAGAGTTTGGAACCAAGTTTTGATGACATGCTTTTTCTCATAAGTGTATCTACTTATATCTTAAAATAACACAATACTTACAATAACTGCAACTGTTCCCTTGTTCCTCAAAAGAGGGATGATTTTTTTCAATGTTGGACTTTATGGGAGACCCCTTCTAGGGAGACCCACTTGGTACCCATTTTATTGATTTTTTTCCCCATTTGCCAGGACAGAATTTATTTACTTAGTTGACCCTCATATTTTCAAAGTGATTTACAAAACAACCACTCCAGCAAACATTTTAAGATTGTATTTTTTTTTAAAAAAAAGGTTATTGTGATATAAAATTTATGTTGCATATAACGTATGCAATAAAGAAACAATCTGCCATGGATCTAGAAAGTCTTCTAACAGTGACTGGGCTTATATAGTGACCACCATCTACATTACTTTCCACAGGGAAGAAGTGTTAGTTACAAGAGCCCAGGGAGCTTTCTTGAGAAGTATTCATGATGTACTTGAACCCATTTCCTTTCTCATATAGATATTTAACATAACTACCTGAGGACTTCCTGCTAGATATTGGACATTTGTGACAGCCTTCTTCAACCTGGGTGCCACCAAGATTAATGGGTTTCTTCTCACCCAATTCCCTCAGTAGCATGGCCATGGCTTAATATTGACATTGAATTTTGAATTGAAGTTCAAACTTATGGAAAGTGCCAAAGTTGGGGAAGGCTGATTTTCTAGTAGTCTTACTTACAAAACATCTTGGTCAAATAATTATGGGACATTGAAATTTTTATAGAAAAACAGTCCTTGAAGGGTCTCCAAGTCTAGCCTCAGAGCAACTTATCAGGGTGCATCCAGTGCAGTGAGTATTCCCAAGTTATGCTTCTGCAACCTTCCTGTTGCTCCGCATTGCCAGCTTTGTGCTCCTCTTCCCCACAAGCAACTATTTCAAGGATTTGACCTTCTAATACAGGGGTGTCAAACTCACGTCGTCACAGCGTCGTGACGTGACGTATCATGACTTTTCCCCCCTTCGCTAAACCAGGCATGGGCGTGGGCAGCGCATGACGCATCCAGCCCGCAGGCCACGAGTTTGACAGCCCTGTTCTAATACTTCACAAAGAGATACCAGGATACTGTATTTTCTCAGCTTTTCCAATTAGCCTATGTTAACTAAGACTTGGCACCTGAGAGCAGATGTGCTACTGTTTTCAAATGATGAGGGGGGAGATTTTAAGAGCCCTCTTCTTCAACTTCCCCAAATTCATACTACTTCACTCTTGTCACTGACTAGCCCTTCTTGATAATTGTCTCCCATTTAGACCATGATCTGTGTACCCACTTGTTATTTTCAGTAGTGGGTTCTAAAACCTGTTGCTACCGGTTCGCGCGCGCGTGCGCGATGCTTCTGCTCATGCGCAAAAGCATCCCGGGCAGGTGGGCAAAGCGTCCCGGGTGGGTGGGTGGAGCGTCCCAGGTGGGTGGGCGGAGCCTCCCACCGCCGCCTCTATCGGTTTGCAGAACCGGGCCGAACCGGGAGCAACCCACCGCTGGTTATTTTGTAATGATAGAAATTCCACCACTTTCCATGTTCTGCTCTAGAAACTAAATGAAGTAACAGACTGTTCACTGCAAGATTGCACAAAGAGATCCCTTGCCTTGTTCTTTATGTAACACTGAACCATAACTTGTTTGGTTGGATTTTTCTTTTATGTTATTGATTTAAAGCAGTTAATTTACAATTGCCAGCAATCTGCTTAGTTCCATTATTTTTATGGCCCACAGAGAGAAATTTGCCCCCCCCCCCCAGAAATATGCTTGGCATGTGAAATAATGAAATTAGAGACTTTGTGGTCTGTTTACCAGACTAGAAGCAGGGGTTAGCATTAGAGGTTCTTTTTTTAAACAAACCTCCAGGGATGAACTATTGAACTAACTAGCGGGTCCTCATCAATGGAGAGTCTCACAAAGTGGAACATTATTAATCACTACTTCCCATGTGTACTTTGATTTTTTTTAAAAACTAAGCA
>QLTV01001483.1:8425719-8443219 GCA_003457575.1 Thermophis baileyi | reverse complement strand
ATTGGAGGCGCCTATTACCTAAATTAGAGAATGACATCAACTTCTTTGCTGGAATGGAAAGATCTTAAATACTTTCTAGCACCAGGAATCTAAACGTACTGCTTGGATCAATATTTCACTGAATTCAATTAGGTATTTAGGTTTTGGATATCTGGCTGTGAATGACGAAGTTATTCCGAAATGGAATGAATGATCATGAGTTACAATAATAACAGACCAGCATTCGTTTTAAAACAAGCAAATTGAGGATCACAAACCCCTAACTTTCGATGAGTTGTTGAATTGGATTAATTTCCAAAACATTCAGTGATTAGTGATAAGAAGCAAGGTCAATTGTATGCTGACATGAATTCATTTCTGCATAACCTTTCCACTCTCTACTCTGTTGTTACCATGTAAACTGCCACATTAAAGAGGAACCCTGAGTTGCATCCAGTTAATGATCATGCATATATTTAATTAATCTCCCTTTATAAATCTTCTGCAACCAGCCACATGCATTCAATTACGATGGGGTTTAAATTAGAATAGCATTGCAGTAGCACTATTCGTCCCAGGCAGTACACATGCAACTTGTGGGCAGATTGTTCTCTTTCCACCCGAGTGTGAATTGCATTTTTTTTCCAATATAAACTATAGTGAATCAAAATGTATTTGCTTTAGATAAGGGCTAGGCAAAGAAATTTTCCTGCATTTTTTTTCTACCAGGGAATTGCTAAGGAGAAGAGGAGAAATTCTCTTTGTTGGTCTCTTGGTGTTCTTGAAGTTATTTAGTTATAATATAGTCAAAAGCTGTCTGCGGATGACTTGGCTTTCACTGTACAGTCCTTTCTTTGGCAGTCAGTGGCTTTTCTAGCTTTACTTAGTTACTTAATTATTTATAAATAAATAATAACAAAGAAGACATAATGGCATTTCTCTCACTAGACTTTTTCATCATTTGTCGTAATTAAAGTTGTGTTACTGTTGTGTTAATGCACCTCTATTGAGGCGGAATCCTCTAACTGTGAGAACCTGTTAAAAACCTTCTCCTCACCCAATTTGATGGAGACTTTCAAAAAGACATTTGTGTCAATTCTAGTTTAGTGTAACTGCACCTTCAAACTCTACCGGGTGTTTAGGCTAAAATATTTTGAAATACAGATAAGTAAAATTACTATCAATTTTGTTGGAAATGTTGGGCAAGATTCAAAAGAACCTCCCTCCATTTAACTGCAAGAGTTTTAAATATAAACCTTGGAACATTATCTCCTTTGAAATCTTCATAACAAACTGCTTTTAAATTTACCGGGACTTTTACTGATGCACAAAGAAAACTGAGAAAGTGGAAGATGCAGCTGCATAAGCCTAGGGTATAAGTAAGAAGCAATGTGGAAACTGCAAACTGGACTCCTCTATTTATTATAGTTAAGCTGTATTGGTATTAACTATGACTTAACTCCTTCATTTTATTGAATTATGGAAATCTATTACACATACAATAAATGCTCATTTAATCTTGAACATTTTCCTAGTTGTCATTTGTAAGGCTGAGGCAATAAAATAATTGCAAGTACTAATTGGCCTATTTTATATAGAATATAATATTCTTTTCTTTAAGTTTGAGACATGTTAGGATTTTACCTTCCTTTCCATTAAGACATTTAAAAGTAGCTATTTATGTATAATTTGACACAGTGTTCCAGATGAAAATAATCTCAAAAGGCCTTCAATTTTGTAATTTATTTTTTTAACAGAGGACATTTATACCGTAGCAATACTTCGTTCAATTTTATAGAATTTATTTCTGAACTATTCAATATTAGGTTATATGGCTATTCCCATCATAACTTACTCTGCATAGTTTATGAGTATCCTTTACATATTTGGGAAATAGGTCAATAAGTATAGTTTCCCATACTTACTATTATGTCACTTAAAAATATTATAAATCTGGTTTTATTCCGCTAACATTTTACAGTATTTCCAAGTAATATTGTTGCCTAAGGTCTGAAATGGCTATTTCTTTTCAGTTTATTAAAGCTACAAAAGTAGAAGAGTTTCCTACAACACTAAAATTTTGTAGAGGGATATTTAATTTTATCCAAGCTATGTGACTGGTAAAAATAAAGCCTTTTCTCTCAATAGAAGAAGAATGTCAGTTAAGATACCAGTATGTGTTGCATTCGGGTTTAAAAAAAAAACAAAACAAAAACCCTTTGCTAACAGCCTTTGATCTGTAGTGAATACTTTGGGTGGATTTGGAATTATTTAATCCCATCAAATTCATAAAACCAAATCGATTTTCATGGGTCATAGTACCGGTAGTACGGTTTTTCAGGAAATAAGGGCTGGTATATGAGCTAGTAGATATATTGTATTGCTATCCTAAAGACATACTGCATGCCCTGGGGTAAAGAGAAGATAGTATTTGTAAGCACAGCCCTTCTTCTTCTACACTGGCTACCAAATAGATTGTGAGGAAGAAATAAAGTCAGCTAAAAGTGATTTGTATTGGTAAACAAATCGATAACAATACTATATATCAGCTTTTCAAGGTGCTCTATTTTTAAGGAGTACATGCAAATTTTTGCTCACAGTGTTTTCAAATAAACATTATTTAGAATTAAAAATCTGATAATCTCAATTGCTGGAATTATGCAGAAATGGCTGGAAGAGGAAAAATAATTCTGGATTCTTTGATCTTACTACCGTATGTAAATGATGACCTCCCCTTCTCCTTTTAAAAATCTTTCCCTATGATTTCCAATCCTTTTCTCTTTTTTTTAAACAACATGGGGAAACACTGAAAAATATCCCCTGCCTCCACAAAACGATTCTTAGATGGAACTATCTATTATTTTACCATATTTTACTGCATAAAATTTTCACCATAGGCTTAGCTTTGGTATGCTTAATTGCTATGTGCATGTTATGGTAGGGGAACAATTAAAATATCCTATCCTGGATTCTTGAAACAATGAAATTGAAAGATTCTGCTCTTTGCTCTCGGTCAAAAATGCTGCCAATACTGGTGCATCATTTTGAAGTATAAAAAAGTATATCAAAGAAAACCAGTTTGGTTTAGAGTTAAGGTACCAGGCTAGAAACCAGGAGTCTGTGAGTTCTAGTCCTGCCTTAGCCATGAAAGTCAGCAAGTGGCTTTGGCCAGTCACTCTCAGGTTGTTGTTGTGGGGAAAATAGGAGGAAGAAGGTGTATTGGATATGTTCATCACCTTGAGTTATTTGTAAAAACAATAAAGGTGGGATATAAATAAATAAATAAAAATAAGTAATGAAATATAATTTGCAATTTCAGACTTCTGGGGATTGATTCTATTTTTAAATTTTATACTAAAATCCCCCTCTTTAGGTAATGAAATTTATCCTGATATATTAGTTTTCTACTTTAAATTAGAATAATATGTTTTTATTTGGTGTGTGGAAACAATCAAAAGGTTATTCTTGACAAAAATTTAAAAGAGTAATAAATTGTGTGCAGATTGAGCAGATCTTGGGAACAAGGCATTGAGTGTAGACCCAAATCTTGCTTGCTACTCAAGAGTATTAGTTTTGGTTAAAAGCCCCAAACTAGTTAACTTATGAGGATGAGGAAGTTTGGATGAAGAATTCCTTATTTAATTACTAAATAAATGTATATAGTCACCCAATTCAAGCATAGATGACTCAAGGCAGCTTACAAAATTTTAAAAATCAACCATATAATAATACCCATTAAAAAAAAAACCACCTCCTATTGTAGCAGCAACACAATTCAATCGGTCACCATTCATGGTCCCCAAGCTCACTGACAAAACCATGTTTTTAGGAACCTTCAGACTGGGACCACAGTGGCTCATATAGTTAGGATCAGGGGTGGGTTCTAACTTACCTCGCTGCCGGTTCGCTTCCTCCTGTGTCGTGTGGGTGTGCCTCGTGGGCGTGCGTGCGCTTTGTGCGTGCGCGCATACGCAGTGCAAAAAAATTAAAAAATGCCCCCCCCCAAAAGCCAAAAACAAGATGGTGATGCATGCGCAGTGCCGGAAACTCGATTTCTGCGCATTCACAGGGAAAAAAAAAACCCGGTAAAAAATTCAAAAAAAAAAAATCCAAAAAAAAAAAATCCAAAAAAATCCCAAAAAAGATGGCGGCATCCACGGACCGGCACCGACCGAAGTGGCTCCGTGATGTCATCGTGACATCACCAGCGGGTCGCTACCGGTTTGGGCGAACCGGTCTGAACCAGGAGGAACCCATCTCTGGTTAGGATGTTGAAGACCATTGAGATTTTGACAGCAGGGGAGTTCAAAACCCGAGAGTGAGCCATATGACAGAATGAGCTCCTGTCAACCTAGAGTTCGAAAGCATGTAAATGCAAGTTGATAAATAGGTACCACTTTGTTGGGAAAATAACAGCGACATGAAAGGAGCCCCCTCGGGCATCCCCTGGGCAACAGGGATGTCACTGGCTAATCCTTTCAACCCAGAAGCACCTTGGTAGGTGCTTCCAACATGAATGTAGTAGTAGTAGGGCCTTTCAGAGAAGCAGCACGGTGAGGGTCAACTATATCTCTGGGAGAATTATGTTCCATAAAGAAGGGGCCATTACCCAGAAGGGCCATATTCATGGTGGCCTGAAACAACAATCCTTAACACATGGGATCCATAATAGGTTCTGCCTTTCCATTCTAGTGGGCCGGCTAGATGTAATAGGGAAGAGGTGGTCTTTTAAATAACCTAGCCCCAAGCCATGTAGAGATAACCAGGGTGCTTTATCATTTCCTTTTCTGAAGCCATCTTTCTGGAACTATAGTAAGACTTCAATTAATGCAATTGTTGCTCTTTTCTATTTGAAGAAAACCATCAGTGTACAGCTGCCATCTGCAACTCATATTTGGTTTATAGGACACCTATTACTTTGTCGTTCTCAGAGCCTCTGCCAACTCCTTTATAATATTCGCTGCTATTTTAGGCATATCTTAGGAGAAGGATAGGTGCCACAGTGTTATTATCTGAAAAAAATTGACACAGAGTTAAAATGGGGAGACATTTTAAAAAGTGTGCATTGAATATAGTTATTTATTATAAAGGAGTACACAGGTGACCTTGAAGAAAGTATGTGGCAGCGAATAGAATAGAGTAGGAGTAGAGTAGAGTAGGAGTAGAGTAGGAGTAGAATAGAATAGAATAATAATAAAATGGAAGGGACCTTGGAGGTATTCTAGTCCCAACCCTCTGCTCAAGCAGGAGACGCTATACCATTTCAAAAAAAATGGTTGTCCAGTCTTTTCTTGAAATCCTCCAGTGATTGAGCACCCACAACTTCTGAAGTCAAGCTATTCCATTTGTTGATTGCGCTCACCATTAGGAAATGTCTCCTTAGTTCTAGGTTCTCTCCTTGATTGGTTTCCATCTATTGTTTCTCATCTTGCCTATTGATGGTTTGGAAAATAGTTTGACCTCCTCATCTTTGTAGGAGCCCCTCAAATATTGGAACACTGCTATCATGTCTCCCCTAATCCTTTTTGTCATTAGACTAGATGTACCCAATTCCTGTAACTGTTCTTCGTATATTTTAGCCTCCAGCCTCCTAATCATTCTTGTTGTTCTTCTCTGCACTCTTTTCAGAGTCTCAACATCTTTTTTATATTGTGATGGCATCTATATAATAGTCATATCAATTCCAATGGCCTTATAATCTTTCATACGAGTCACGGTGGCGCAGTGGTTAGAGTGCAGTACTGTAGGCTACGTCTGCTAACTGCCGGCTGCCTGCAATTTGGCAGTTCAAATCTCACTAGGCTCAAGGTTGACTCAGCCTTCCATCCTTCCGAGGTGGGTAAAATGAGGACCCAAATTGTTGCGGGCAATAGGCTGACTCTAAACCGCTTAAAGAGGGCTGTAAAACACTGTAAAGCAGTATATAAGTCTAAGTGCTATTGTTATCTTGTCTGTCCCTACAAAAACACAATAGAATGATAGAGGAGTCAATGCTATCTGAACAAAATGTTTGTGTGGGAGAAGTTAGACACTTTGCTTTCTTAATTCTCCTACTGTCCTTTCCAGCAGTAGTTTTATCCTTCCCTACCATCCCTTTCCTGCCAGGCATGAGCAGCTAGGCCTTATGGTCTTCCTCAGTAAATAGTTCCATTTCAAACTGCTCTTACTAATTACAGTAGACATTTTCTGGAACATTGATCTGGATTCTGCCTTTCTGTTATTTGTGCCCATTGTGCCTAGAGTGGATAAATAACTAAACTGTTCACAACTTTTCCCTCCAACATACACTCTGAGTATTTCTTGGATTGTATTTGTAAAGTTATATAATGGTGGATGAGAGAGGAGGAAGTTGACATTTTTGGACTTGCTGCCACTGTGACTTCCGAGAAAATTGTAGCTTTCTCTTCTCTCATTCCCTCATGTACATCCACAAGGATAATATTAAAGTAGGAATACTTTTTCTTTATATCCATTTTCAATTCAGTCATATGAATTTCAGGAATTGCCAATAAACCATGTAGCACAATTTGCAAAGAATAGCCAGTTGAGACCTCTACTCAACACGGACTGCAGTTTAGCTGTCAAGGCATTATCACTCCCATGAAAGGTGAGATGATTTAGAGGCCAGGAGAAGCTTAATTTTTCTTGATCACCATGTGCAACTTGGAATTTTAATAGCAGGCATAATTAATTCTTCTGATGTTAATCATCAGGGCTGGATTCCACAATTATCAGGCTTGTGCAGCTGGGGCATGGTACAGACATGAAAAATTAGGAAAATGAATCCGTAATTGGGTGGCAGATTTAATCTGCATCATGAAAACAAAGTTAAAAAGAAGGGGGACCGGGAGAATTTCTGCCGAAGCTTTTGTGCCAATAAGTGCTGACAGAACTGAAAAATGTTGCCGATGGCCAAAGTGATTGGTAATTACCAAGCCATTGAATTTTTTATTGTCAATTTATCATTGCACCAGAGGTTAAATTTAACATCTTCTTCTAAAGCCATCACTCTAGGAAGAAGGCAAGCTTTGCATCATGTGATTCCAGGAGTCAGTGAAAGGTTAATCAGGAACTCTTTTAGCTAGCAAGGGTTTCCAAATCTATGTTTTTGCATATTTATATAATAGTATTATATTAGTACATCGTATAAAAAGCTCCTTATATGAGCTTATGTACCAAGTTGGGAAGGACTGGGGAGAGATGAATCTTCACATTTCACTTATATATTTGAATACATTCCTTGGCAACATCTATACATTTTCTTTACTATCTTTGAATACATCTGTTTGTAGGATATAGTTTCTTTTCTTACTTTTCTCTCCTGTGTTCCTTCTTTTCCACCTCTCTCTCTCTCCGATGCACATGTTGAAATTGCATTGACAAGAACACATTTTGTAATGAAGTGCAAGGGAGAATTTCAGGGTATGTGTATATGTGTGTATGTTTGTATGTGTGTATGTGTATGTATGTATGTATATGTATATGTATATGTATATGTATATGTATATGTATATGTATATGTATATGTATATGTATATGTATATGTATATGTATATGTATATGTATATGTATATGTATATGTATATGTATATGTATATGTATATGTATATGTATATGTATATGTATATGTATAGATAGATATGCACCCCAAACAATGTAAGATTACCATTAGATTATTTATAGATCTCCCAAAGTGTAGTTCTGATTTATGGAAGTAATGTCATTGCTAACAAAATAAATATGCTGTAATTGTCTGGAAGGACTATAACTTCATTTCACATATTACAAAAAAAAACAATTATTTTACACATTGTATTTCAATACATTTTAATATGATAGAAATTTAACCTTTTGTCCCTCATAATTTGCCACTTTAATTACTCTCTCTCTTTTTTTTAAACTGAGCAAGCACTGAATCCAGGGAGGATGTGCTGATGAAAAAGAAGTATATGGTGTTTTTTTTTTATAAATTAAATATGGAAATGACCTTTAAGGGAAACTTGGGGAAAGGAATCAATGCATGCATTAATTACTGCAATTCGTTATCCAAACAAATGCAGAACTTAGCTTTTTTGTTGGATACAAATGAAGGGGCAAAACATGTTTTATTGCAGACAGAGGCTTTTGATCTTGCTATGTTAATCTGCAGATTTTTTTTTTAAAAGTGTGACTTCACACTCCAAGTGGACTCCTCTGGGGGATATCCTAGCTGGGATCAATTCCCACATGCAGGCAATGAATTATTGATGCTGAATACAAAAGAGACCCAGCTCACATGAGCCATGGTGTTATCACCTGCCAGTATATTGGACAATGTTGTTTTGATAATCTCTGCTTTTTGGCTCTTGAGCTGGATGTATAACCAGAATCTTTAGACCTGATTGCTCTTGTAAACACAAAGGCAAGGCTTCTTATTAAAGTTATTTACTTATTGAATGGGAAGAGAGAAGCCCAAGATAAAAGCAGAAGTAGAAAAGTTAAAAATGGACTCTTCCTGTTCAATATGAACAGTGCAGTGAATGATCAAAAACATTTTCTTGCTATTCCCCTAAATTAATATAATCCTTCCTTTTTCTTAAAAAGAAACACCACAAGAACATAATTTTCCTTCACAGTGTTTGGCTGCCTGATGACAAATGACCACAGATATTTTTTTTTCTTACCACCCAAATCCTGATGGTGAAGAGGCAGTGATTCTAACTCTGCAGGATTTTACATAGCAACCATTCCTCTGTTAAGGTCACATAGCAATACACATTGTACCGGAAACCTCAGCTATTTTAATTGGATACTAACCAAAATTTCAAATAATTAAGAATCAATTTGGGGCCATTAGTAATTGAGGCTAGCTAGCCAGTGGTGCATATTTCAGAGGAGTTAGTTTTAATGAGAGGATTTCCAGGATGAGAAGAAGGGGAGGGAAGCCACACAAGAAAAAGAAAAAAAGAAAAAGAGAGAAAAGAGATTAAAGATAGTGTAGGAACCTTTGGCAGCTAAACTAAACAACTAATGGTACATAAAAAGATGCTGAACTTGTAGTCTCTTTAATTGATCTACTTACTAATCTTGAGGAAACTTTTAAAAAACACACGAATGGAGGTATTTACTGTACATTAGGAGTTCAACAGCTATTTATAAGCATTAGAAGTGAATACCTTCTTCCCAACTCCTTTCTTTTCAGCATATGTTTTAACTTTTCAGACATATGAACATTATAAATACCAGTGCATTTTGTCCTTTCTAGGCTTTGAAGTCCTGCAACATCTGTTGGCTTATACTGTTCAGTCAGCAGATGGTACAGTTACAAGCATTTGTGAAGGGTTTCAGACAATGGATGGAGGAAGACCACTCATTTGTAGATTCTGAGAAACAGAGGAAGAAATGTAGCTGCCTGAGGTACACAGCAAATGTTCCAGTGGCAAGAGAGATGACCCAAGCTTTTGATATGATTGCTCCCAGGTGGCTTCTCTGTGGGGGTTTTGGTACTTTCTGAGCTTAGTTGTTTGCTTACAGACATTTCATTACCCAACTAGGTAACAATCTGTGTGAGTTCAACAGATCATTATGGAGAAAATCTATGCGGCCACTAAGAGTCAACACTGACTTGATGGCACATCATCAATCAAGGTTGAAGTAATTTCCTGTATAAAGCAATTTATTCTTTCTTCCATTTTCTCATTGGCCTTACCCTTCTGGCCTTTAGAAAAGACTTGAAGACTTGGCTTTATCATTTTGCTTGAAGATCTGGTAGTGGCTGTGGGGAGCCTGCTAAATGACTATTCTATTGCACTTTTGCAGATTATGTTTTTAATATTTTTATTGTTTTTAATGTGTTTTAATAGTTTTTATTATTCCTTGTATGTCCAATCACATTTGGCCAATAAAGAAGAAAGAAAGAAAGAAAGAAAGAAAGAAAGAAAGAAAGAAAGAAAGAAAGAAAGAGAAAGAGAAAGAAAAAGAAAAAGAAAAAGAAAAAGAAAAAGAAAGAAAGAAAAAGAAAGAAAGAAAGAAAGAAAGAAAGATTTCAGTTATTTTGAATTACCTCAATAGAATTGTGCATTTCGAAAGAAAACATTTTCTCACCATATGAGAAAATGCCACATCAAGGTAGAGGGTATATGATGTTAGATACAGGACGCTTTCTGCATTGTGAAAAGTACCAATAGGTGGGACTTTGTGCCAGAGACTGAAAGAAAGGTATCTTGAATGCCTCATTAAATTTCCTGGACTACCACATTTTTTCATAATAAATATTTCCTAGGAACTTCTATGACTTGTCTCCTGTTTCTTCTATGTAAGGGAACTTCAAGGTTTCACAAAAGTTGTGATACCAACAATCACAATAAATCAAGACTATATTGCGTTAGTATGTGACACATAGCTCTGTGAGCATGTGGAGAAAGTTACCATGGTACAGATTTTGAAAACTAATTTTTGGGCAAGCAAAGCAATACACTGTAGAAACAAGGGATTTGATATCAGGTCACAGCAACTAGCAATGAACTCTGCATTTGGAAACCCTTAGAGAGGAGTCAAGGCATTGATTATAAGCACCATGGTTAACCAGCAAGCAAAAGCTAGCACTCAACTAATCTGGAATCAACAGAGGTAGAATTTGTATGTTTTGTGGAAATAACTAGAGGGCAGATAGCCACTGCTGACAGTCAGATCAATATTTGGATGAAAAGATCAATAATTTCAGAAGGAAGTAAGAAGACAGGCATCTCTGTGTAAAACTAAAGTGGAACCATTTAAACAAAAGTTCAGTTTGCACATCATGCCTCTTCCAGGTGAGTGGAGGCTTTGAGGGTTCTGCCCTTGATAGCCTCCTGTGTGCTGGACTGAGTAGTAACAGCTTAAGAAATATATTCAAAGGCCAGTGTTAAAATTCTAGATGAAGGATCTTATGGAGGTCTGAAGCAGGCCTGAAGGACTGACTCAATCTATGTTGTACAGTGGTTCACAATATCTTCAGAGGTTTTATTCTGTTTGGTATAAGGAGTGAAGAAGATGACCTCCTCCAGATATGCAGGATCCATTGCCTTAGCAAAAGGGGCATTTTTAGACACACAATGAGACAACATTTGGAAGCAGCTCAAGCTAATACCTCCCTAATTCACTGAACTATATGAAAGAGGAGGAATTTACAGCACTATCAGACTTGAAAATTCTGCATTTATAGCCAGTTTTAATAAATGCACTTTTAGTCTTTCAGTGGAGTTGATTACCTGATGCCAGCAACCTTGTAGGGTTTACAGTGAGTAACAAAACTGCATATAAATGACACTTAAATGTTGAAGTTAATATATGCAGAAAAAAAACCTACCTGATATTTTTGTCTATTAATTAACAGAGAAATAAGACCAGAATTGGGAGAGAGAGAGAGAGAAAAATCTACCATTTATTCTAAGATCAAGTCTTACGTTTAGAAACACAAAAATATGAATAACAAAACCACAAATAATGAAGGTCACTTGTGCAGATAGATCCACAGAAAGATCAAAAAGTTATTGTGACAAAATCTAGAGTTAGGGTGTACACTTCAAATTTCTGTACTTTGCCACATCATTAGACAAAACAGCTGTTAATTTGTACATTTTAATGGCTATGAAAATGTGGCTTTCTAAAAACATGACTCAGCAGATGCAAAGTAGCTGTTACTGTAGCAAATGAAGAAGCAAATGCACCCAAGTGCTGTGAGATTAAAAGCCTCCTGGTCCTGGGGCTAATCAGAGGAGTCCCAAAATTCGTCTTCCAAATGTTGCACTGTGGAAACACTCTGATTGTAACTAAGTAAGTTGCAAGACAGGGAAGAATTGGAACCATTTGGCTGGAAAAGATCAATTGTCTAGTTTATGCAGTCATAAGGATTACAGAAGAATAATAGAGATGGAAACAGAGAAAAGAAAGCTTTGATAATTGGCTATGGATATTATATTCATTTGGAATATCACTCCACAATCCCAACACTGTTTTTTTGTTGTTCAGTAGCACTTTCTGAGATTGAATCCCATGGTGTTCTCTGCACTTCAAACATAGTGTTGGAATGAAAGGGATCTGCTGTCTACATCAGTCTATCATCTATCTATCTATCTATCTATCTATCTATCTATCTATCTATCTATCTATCTATCTATCTATCTATCTATCTATCTATCTATCTATCTATCTATCTATCTATCTATCTCTATTTATCTTTCTATCTATCTATCTATCTATCTATCTATCTATCTATCTATCTATCTATCTATCTATCATCTATCTATCTATCTATCTATCTATCTATCTATCTATCTATCTATCTATCT
Organism: Thermophis baileyi; assembly: GCA_003457575.1. NCBI lineage: Eukaryota > Metazoa > Chordata > Lepidosauria > Squamata > Dipsadidae > Thermophis > Thermophis baileyi. The sequence goes on along the minus strand of QLTV01001483.1, from coordinate 8,430,932 downwards.
ATCTATCTATCTATCTATCTATCATCATCTATCTATCTATCATCATCCATCTATCACCCATCCATCTATCATCCATCTCTCTCTCTCTCTCTCGCTCTCTCTCTCTCTCTAAATCATCTTTCACCATCAAATCTATACCATCTATTATCTCTATCTATGTACAGTATATCTCTGTCTATCAATCAACTTTGTCATCATCCTCATCCTATCTATCTATCTATCTATCTATCTATCTATCTATCTATCTATCTATCTATCTATCTATCTATCTATCTATCTATCTATCTATCTATCTATCTATCTATCTATCTATCTATCTATCTACATCATCATTATCATCATCTATATCATCTGTCTCTATATCTATATCTGTTATCTCTATCTGTCTATCTGTCAGCTGTCTGTCGGCCATCTATCTGTGTATATCTGTCCATCCATTTAGATTTCAAAGTTCCATCTCCTCCATTTCTGTAATTAGCCATATTAATCATACACTGTAAATAATTTACCGATGGAAAAACAATATTTTCAGCTTCGATCCAGGTGGAGCAGAAAATTTTGCAAAGCTGTGGGACATCTAAGGATAGTATCCATAGTAAAGATCATAAAACAAATTTATATTATTTAACTACACATTGTAGCACCTGATACAATAGTTCATATTGTAGAAGCTGTAGCTAGAATAGCCATAGCATATTCCATATCCAGCAGAAACGTTTGTATTGAGTTACCAGGACACTGTCCTCAAACACAGGAATTTTCTGAATTCATATAAACTAATGACAAAATGAAATAAATAAACGTAATGTTCTTACAGATACAAAAGACAAGGGCAACTTTTCTATAATAATGCATAGGAAGATATTTATGGTACACTGCCAGACCTGTCAATTTAAATTAAACTTCACTGAATTCATTGTTCCCTTCAATACAAATCCATTTGGTATAAAACATTAAGGTAGTAATAGATATGTTCAGATTAACTCTTGTAATGAAAACCTTTGGTTTTCATTCTTTACACTTAGAAATTGCTAGTGTCTGTTTACATTAAACAGTTGACTGCAGTATTCTGGAAAGGAAAACATGCCAGAAATACTCAACTTTTTCTTGCTTAGGAAGATTAGTATCTTTAGTATATCATAGGGAGTTGGCAGAGAAATAGCAAGACCTATTTCTTGTGAATTAATAAGAATCTAAGGCGTTGTGATGGATAGTTGAGCTAAGTTTAAGGTTGGGAATGCGAGGAGCAGTCAGGGAGCAGTACAAGGGTGGGTTCTAACTTACCTGCTGCTGGTTCGCTTCCTCCCGCGCCAAAAAAAAAAAAGAGCCAAAAACATGATGCTGACGCATGCGCAGTGCCGGAAAATCGGCTTCTGCGCATGTGCAGAAGAGAAAAAAAAATTCCCAAAAAAAGATGGCAGCGCCCACGGACCGGCACTGACAGAACCGGTTTTATGACATCACCATGACATCACCAGCGGGTCGCTACCGGTTTGGGCGAACTGGTGCGAACAGGGAGGAACCCACCTCTGGAGCAGTAGATGTTGAATCTTTTGCCACCTCATGGGAGAAGTGGTTCATCTGATAGCTATTGATATCAAACATAACAGCCATTTGTCTGGAATGGTGTAGGATATCCTGCTTGAGCAGAGGGTTGGACTAGAAGACTTCCAAAGTCCCTTCCAATTCTGTTTATTCTGTATTCTGTATATGTTCAACACTATGGCTTGGATACAGAGATCTTACGAGCAGTTTCCAGTTTCTGTTCTCACAAATTGTGTCTAAGCTTTCCATCCATAGATGATGTCTTTCCTTTGTATATTATCCTCCCCTTTTCCTGCACTATCCAACTAAAAAGCATTAGAGATGTAATGAATGAAAAATATGAATCACAATCTTATTTGCAATATAGAATGGGCTTCAAACCAGCTTACTTTACTTATTAAAAATGGAAAGGGATTATTTATGTATATATTGATTGTATTTTTACACTATTGGTATATGATAACTCTCAGTGAGTTACCAAAATGAAAACGTTGACAATGCAACTATATAAACTAAATAGTAAAAACAGACGTTGCTATGTTTAGCGTTATGGTAAGGTGCAGGGGTGGGTTCTGGCTTACCTCGCTGCCCGTTCGCTTCCTCACGCGCCGCGTGGGCGTGCTGCGCATGTGTGCATGTGCAGTGCTAAAAAACTAGCTTCTGCGCATGCACAGAAGCAAAAAACAAAATGGCGGTGCCTATGGTGCCGCTGAGAGAGCCGGTTCAGGAGCGTGTAGAGCCAGTCATCGCTGCCAGTTCGGCGAGCGGGGGAAAATTCCTGCTACTGGTTCTATAGAGCCGGTCCGAACCGGCAGGAACCCACCTCTGGTGAGGTGGAATGGGAAGCTAAGCAGGGCTGGGTCTTGGAAAGGCTATTGGTTAGTCTTGGAAGTAAAAAATAATCCTGGAATAAGCCTGCTGATCATTTACCATATTTTATTAATTAATCTTTATCATCATCCCTGGAGATAGTAATGGCCAACTACTCCCATACTGTTTACAAGAACCCAGCATGAGTGAATATATGTATAAAGTCACCAAGAGGGCTTTTGAATATAAAAGGACATTTTTGGGAGAATTTTTTTTCCAGAAAACCAACATACATGACATCTTTAAATCATTAAAGGGAATGTGCATCTGGAAAAAAAGGAAGAATATTTTTTAAAAAAGTCTGACAAAAGTTTTACAACTGTCCATAGGAGGAGTCTAGAGTTACTCAATTGTTAGCATAGTTCAAAAACGACTGGAAATAAATATTTTTTTCTCTCTTTTTGTCTACGTATTTTTTTTTTTAAGTGGTAAGGCTCCTCTATCATTTCAGTTTCACCAGGGAGAAGTGACAATAATGACTATATAATCAGTGGATAGGAGCCTGGAAAAAAAACAACACCACATGATTGTTTTAAGTGTGAATCAGCTCCTTAAAACAGCCACACCATCTTTCACAAGTAAGCCTAAAAATAAAGGCTACTGTAATAAACAGCAAATGATGTGCTTGTGCTGTGTGAAGGCCGAAGCACTTCTGAATCATCTTCAAAACATCACCAATTGTATTCCCCCAGTGATTTCTCACTGTAGCTTCCGTCTTCCTTTTCCCCCTCACACTGCAAAACATTCATTAGGTAGAATAAAAAGGGACAGCAAATATTTTGAATATGCCGTTCAGGCACAGTAGAGCGAATTGTGCCTGGGAAGGAAAGTTGCTTTGGAAGTGCCTCCTATTCAGTCTCCTGGGTCCCACATTTCTGGCTGCAGGGCTATTTCATTTACCTCAGTTTCAGGTCCTTTTCTTCACTCAAGAATGGCTTCTGGTTTAAGAGAGAAGAAGCTCATTTCTGCCTTGTTTGATAGAAGGAGAAATGATGTCTTTGGTATCTGAAGGTGAAATGTCACTGAAATCTCTTCCATTTCTATCTATCTTTTCACTAAAAAATAAAGAAGCTCAGGGATATGCAACTGTGCCTAAATTGAAAGGCTTATTTTGTTCTAGCTAATGTTCTCGTTGGCTTTGTTAGTGTTCTTAATATTTATAATTCTGTTTTCTCTGTTATATGTAGCTAGTGTTAAATGTCTGAGAAATGGAGCTTTGGGTTTAGCTTCTCTTGCTGGAAGTACAGGCAGTCCTTGTTTAACAACCACTTGTTCAGCAATGATTTGAACTTGTGACAGTGCTGAATGAGTGGTAGTTACAACAAAGTCTCAAAGTTTCATCCACCACTTGGCAACCAATATGAATTTATGACCATTGCAGCATTCTGCAGTCACATCATCATGTTGTCTGACCTTCCCTGCTGGCTTACCATAGGCAAAGTGAATGGGGAATCTGGCAGGAAGTTGGAAATCACAACCTCGTGAAGTCCTTGCTTAATAAAAGTAACTGGGTATTGGCCATAACTGTCACCACTAAGTAACACAATAACCTGACATCATGCTTTATGACCAGATCATTTAGGGACAGAAATTACTGTTGTTAACTAAGGAGTACCTGTACACATGGAGCCTGCTGAACAGGACTCTTCAGGCATTGTTGAGCTGACAGAAAAGTGTGATGGCATGCTGATTTATATCCTACCTCTGTCATAGGGTCATCAAATCTGGGCTCCAGAAATTTGGACAGCTACCAGATGGTAGCAAAAAGATACTAGAGACTCCTAGGTCTCTGCTCCCATCTAATAGTGTGCATTTTTGAATCCTGATAGGGTAGCCCATGTATTACCATCTGTTTCAAGTCACTGGAATCACTTGACTTCCTTCCAAGAAGCTGGATGACATAGACAATGAGATTATAAACATCTTAAGGCTGTCCTTGGTGAATTTGATGGAATAATAAGATGGAATAAGTGAGTTCAATGGAATAATAAGACGGAATAAGTGAGTTCGATGGAGTAAGATGGAATGATTAGTTTAACACTGATACAACTAAGGCTAAGGGTGACTTAAATCTACTTCACTCTTGGACAGAGGATGAGATAAAGATTGTCCCATGTGGCAAAAGAAAAACATGGCAAAAGAAAGGAGATGCGGGGAAAAGGCCCATGGTGTCAGGTTCTGGGCAGCCACGAAGAAAGAAAAGCTCAAAAATGCTGGAAAGCTGTTAAAGTACTTTAATTCTCCAGCCTCCGGCACTACTCACTATCACCCAGTGTATGTACAAAGTGAAATCTTGTCAGCGTCAAACTTCTGTGTGCTTTACCCAGTAGAGGAGGGAGCTGTAACTGAATGGTAACTGGATTTATAATCTTAACAATCGGAAATGGTCAGATGTACTTCGGGGTGAATTTCCTACACGGTACTTGTAAATTTAAATATTTAGTAGACAAGTAGACCCGTTGTCCTACGTGGAAGGGGGTTTGTGGCCTCCTCCTTTTATCAGCTTGGGCTTTATACCTGTTCTGACCCGGCTTCCTGATAAACGCACACAGCATAAGTAGCGTCTCACAAACCTCTTTTTATTGTTTACAACTGCTAATTGTTTGCATTAGCAGTCTTTCAGAGTTCAAATAAAGTAAAATAAGTCTTTTCTTTTCAATGGCTGCTAATTAGTGTCATTAGCAGTTCGCATAAGTCCGAGCCGAAATCAAATAAGTCTGGCTAAAAGTCTTTCATGTAATAGCAGATAACACACACACCTTGCTTTTAGTAGGCAAGCTGCCAAGGAACAGTCTGCA
>QLTV01001483.1:8414682-8425651 GCA_003457575.1 Thermophis baileyi | reverse complement strand
ATCGAGAACAGGCTCTTCTTCTTCTTCACTCATGGCAGTGTCTGGAGGTTCTGAAGGCCCTGGCTGAATCCCTGCCTCTGGCACCGAGCCTTCTCCAGCCTCCTTGCTGTCCGACTCTGGTACCAGCTGCACAGGCCGCTGGCGAATCACAATACCAGCCTCCTTGCTGTCCGGCTCTGCTGCCAGCTGCACAGGCCGCTGGTGGACCACAACAATACCTTTCCCCACTGTTAGGGCCTCTTTTCATTTTCGCAATCCATTCCTGTACCCCAATATTCTCGGGTGTCAGCTGTTTATTGCTTGCCTCTGTTAGCAATATAGGCCATGCAATCCTTTTTTCTGAAAGTGTCAAGGTGGTATCACAGACAGATCTGATTTCCCCCACTATGGAGAGCCAGGTACAGGAACAAATATATGAGTCTTCTATTGAACAAAGTGGTGGCCATATATTAGGAAATATTTCTGCATGACTACTCTGCTTCTAAAGAGATGAAAGGTGGACAAAACAATTATCCTAAGGCAAGGGTTTCTGTTGGGAGAAGTGTCAACAAACCCAGTAGTGCATCTGTGCAATTGAAGACTATTTCTTTGGAGTTTGCACCTTCAAAAGGGTGAATCTTTAATTGTGGGATTGCGTCTTAGCTTTTTGCCCCCTGCTACAGATGCCCCTGCCTCCAAGTGACAATTAATTTACATTAATCTACCTATGTCATCTCTATTATTAAAGGTTCCTTTCATGTAGTAGTTACTATCATAGGGGACCACTACACATGGCGTTACAAAGCATTTGCTGGAGGTTTAGTGAATCTAAAATACTTTGGTATAATACAGATACCATGACAGAAGGAGGTAACAAGAACAGTGAATACTTTGCTTTTTCTTGCATGTTTTTGCAATTACTGGTATGCTTAAAAGATGGTTGGGAGATAAGAAAGATTGAGGTGTTTGGAACATATATATAAAAGTCCTTATACAAGCTCTTATGATCTGCCCTCTGATTGTACCCACCTCAGTTTTTCCTTCTCAGCAGATTGCTTTGTCATAAAACCTTGATGGATAACTACCGGTAACTCCTGAGAGGCTATATTATGCTTCTCCATATACCAAAACAATAATAACATAAAGCAGATTTGTATCTAGTTAGTAGATTACAACAAATCCTTCCCAGTCCTTGCTCCACAACCTGCTATGAAACTTTTAGAATGCCACATAAAATTAATAAATATCTTCAGGGGAAGATTTGAAATATATTAAAACTTGAAGTATTGTCAGAATTTTCCTCACAGTACTTGCTAGCTGGATCAGACAGTTACCTTATCAATGAGCCAAAATAGGTGGTAATTTGCTTTCAGAACAGTAATGGCATAGTGGTGCAATGACTTTTGGCACATGAAATTGAGCATATACAATTAGCTACTGATGATACAACTATCACATTTGTTTTCCAATTATGTTTGATGAACTCACTAGAGATCTCTCCAAACGAAAGGAGTACAGAGATAGATTTGGCATCCTAATATTCAAATACTTGGTAATTTGTAAATGCTGAAAGCATATGGTTTCTAGCCCTATAAACAAGGATTGGACAATAGGCCAACTGTAGACTCAGTGAATCCAGAAATATTTTTCAGATTTTTAGATAATGGTAATAATGAGATAGTAGAATAGAAGACAAAGAATTAGAGAAAATCATGAATTATCAAGTTCTTAAAACTGAAATTGAAAGATTATGCCATAAACCAGCCATGGGTGGTCCCAGTGGTTATTGGCACACTGGGTGCCATACCAAAATTTTTTGGATTGCATTTATAAAATCTGCTCATTAACAAAATGTCCATCTGTCGGTTACAAATGGTCACGCTATTTGGATTAGCACATACAGTATACTATACTGCTATATTACTACATCCTGGGTTCTTGGGAAGAATTCAATGTGTATAAAGGCCAACGCCAGCTAAAGAACAGGCAGCTGTGATTTCTCATGTTTATGTATATAATAATAATAATTACATCATAGAGGCTTACTGAATACCAGAGAGACCAAACTAGCCTACAAGAAAGACCAAATGAAGAATTAGAAGAGACAAGGCAAGGTATTACGTGGCTAGTACATAAAAAAACTAGGAGGTAAAACAGATAATAACAAGACCTGGCAATAGCTAAGAGCTGGGAAGTTGAAGAAAAAGACTGAGAAGCTAATTCTGGCTGCCCAAGACCAAATAATAAGAGCAAATGCATACAAAGCCAGAATTGAGAAGACAGCAATAGACAGCAAATGCTGCCTCTGCAAAGAAGCTGAAGAAACTATGGACTACCTAGCTAACTGCCTCAAGAAAACTGTACAGATTAACTACAAACACTGGCGTGACAAAGTAGCAGCAATGGTGCATTGGAATATCTGCAATAAATATCATCTGCCTGCAAGCAAGAACTGGTGGGACTACAAAATAGACAAAGTAATAGAAAATGAAGCTAAAGCTGTCTGGGATTTTAGAATTCAAACAGACAAGCACCTGCCACATAATACAAAATACAAACACCTGCAAATAGAGTAGAACAACTGTGGCAAAAGAAAGCAAAGGTAGTACCAATAATAATAGGCAGTTGGGAGCAATCCCAAAACATCACCACTTGAATACCATCGGCATTGACAAAATCATCATCAGTCAATGGCAAAAGGTAGCTTTGCTTGGAACTGATTACATCCTGAGATGATACCTTCAGCACCATCAAACAACAACATCTGTCTATCCCATGTCCTTGGGAAAGATTTGATAGGTGGATAAAAATACCAAATCCGGTCTAAACATCTGGCTGAACGACTCATAATAACAATTCTGCTGGATTTATTCTATGTATATGATTTGCTACTGTGTGTTTCTTAGTAATTGACTTTTGTATTTTTAATTGCTCTAATAATTTGGTAATCAATTTTAATTATTTGTAAGAAAAAAACGTAGATTACTAAAGTAATTAATGCATCAGTGAAATAATGTGCAAAAATAACTACAGTGGGTTCCTCCTTACAATCATATTTTTGAAAAAAAATATTTTATCCATTTTTTATGACCCTGATATTATAAAGTAGGAAGCAATATCTTGGCATAGATTAAATTTTTTAAAATAAGATTAACTACATATTATACAGTTCTAATATCAATTTTAGAAATAAGTTTATTCAAATAAGTAGCGAAGAGTGGAGCAAAAGAGAATACTGGAACGCTTGGGGTTTTGAACAAAAGAAGATTTTATCTGTACAAGTGGTCCTCGGTTAATGGTGGTAACTGGGATTGGAATATCTGTTGCTAAGCAATGCAGTCATAAAATAAAATGTTAAGTGACTACATTGCTTAGTGACACTTGGAAACTCCCTGTTGGTGTTGTTAATCAATGAGTCCCATGTGGCTCACAAGCAGGCTGTCAGGCAGGTAAGTGGCTACTTCCGGGTGGAAGAGAGTTTGTACCCAGTGAGGTGCTGGGCCAGGGTTGACAGCTGTCAGGCAGGAAAGGGTGTGAGTGATTTAGCAGAGAGACTTGCGACCTGCTGGCTTTCCTATTGACATTGTTTATGGGAAGCCAGCAGGAAAGGTCACCCATGGCGATTATGTGACTGTGGGATGTTGGAACTTCTGAAAGTTCAAGGACTGGTCATAAGTAGCACTTCTGCAATGCTATTTGTATTCAGGGGACATATTACTTGGAAGCTTGACATTATTGTAACTTCAAGTGGTTACTTAATGAGTGGTTGTTAAATGAAGACTATCTGTATATGTTATGAAGATTTGTTAAAAAAAACACCATTTAGATTGCATTCTTATGCTTAGAGATGTAAGTCTGTTGAACTTAATAAAGTTTACATTTAAGTAGATGTGTAACCGACTGCAGTGCTAAATAGTGTCCTTACATGCAATCTGGTTGAAAGCCACATCTATAAAATGTAACTGGAAAGACTACTGCAGATAAAAAAGTACCGGTATGCATGTTTATGAGAGCAATGAACAATGTCTGACTGCGGCATATTAAAGCAATATTCTTTGCACCTTGGGGTTTCAAAAAGAAGAGGCAATGAAGCTAATAACTCTGGGTTTTTTAAGGCAAACCGAGACAAGCATAAGAGCTGTTGAGCTTCCCAACCCAGTGTGAATTTGGGATCTAGTGCAGCCTTTATCTGCTGCATAGCTTGTTGAATGGAAAATTCCTTTTCATTTTGCAGCTCACAGAAGCCAAGGCAGCATTTAGATCTGCAGGATCATTAAAATTCACATCACGCTCTCCAAGCTGGTGTTTTTATAGATAATCCTCCAGAAATTTCATCAGTGTTAAACCTCTAGGCAGCAAAGGATAAGGTACAAATATTTAATAGACCTGCTTGAGGAATGGTGTATTTTAGATGAGTTATGCAGAAATGACACTATTCACAACAAATCTTGGGAAGATAACAACCCAGTAAAACCCTCCACGGTTAGTTAAAAATAGTTGATTCATACTAATTAAACAGCTGGAACACCACAAAGTGGTCTGTCTAAATCAGATGGAAAATCTAATCATTATAGGTTATCTATTTCTTTTGAATCGATAGTAAAGATAATAAGTAAATAGTAAATAAATAGTAAATAGTAAAGATAATAAGGGATACAAACTGAAGTTAAAAGACAAATTCCTTGTGTGTCCAATCGCACTTGGCCAATAAAAAATTCTATTCTATTCTAAAAAAACAAACAAAAATAAAACAGGCAATTTTGGCAATTGCTAATATCAGGGTCAACTGACCTGATTAGTGTCTATGGAGATTCTCAATCATCCAGGTCATGGTTGTCCCAAATATGTTTTTTCAAAAGGCAACTAGACTTTGTTTTTCCTTGAAGACGTTTAGCTTCTCATCCAAGAAGCTTCTTCAGTTCTGAACATCCCATCCTTTGGGATGACTTGATTACTGTTTTCCAATGAATATCTTTTAAATTATAAAGTGCTCCATGTTTTGTGATGCAGGTCATATCCTCCAAAGCATATTAAAATATATGTAAAATGTATGTTATAGAATAAAAGGCATTTAAAAATGCATACAATTAAATAAAATATGCTCATAAATAAGTCTTCTGATGAGTAGATTCTAAACATATTTAAGTACATTTAAATATCAATTTTATTTTAAATTGTAAATTAATATAGCAGCCTGATAAAACACATATGGAATTAATATGGAGAGGAAGGACAGTTTCTAGGTCTGCAAATCCCTTGCTATGTAGAAAGAAATCAGGTGAAAAGATTGCTCATACTAGAGAATATTAATATAAGATTTTTTTTCTTATATGGAATCTTCAAATCTTGCAAAATCTCATGTGATTTTTCCTGAGCTATTGGGAAGTAATCCTAGAAGAGGGCAAAGAAAGCTTGCTTTGGAAACCCTAAGGCTGTATCATAAAGAAAGAGGTATATGTGACATGGTCCTCAGGAAGTACAACTCCCAAAGTGTTTACATTTTCTATTTGTAGGAGGAAATTGTATTGGCTATTGCGGTCTTGATAGTGGGGCAAGATAAGCCCACCACAAATTGTATCAGTGTTTCTCAACCTTGGCATGTTGGCTGGGGAATTCTGGGAGTTGAAGTCCATACATCTTAAAGTTGCCAAGGTTGAGAAGCGCTGAATTATATGATGCCGTAACTGTAATAACTATATTGTATTGCATTAACTTTGTGTCACTGGCATTCTATCCCAGAGAAGGAAATTCTGTTTCCAGAGTCAACTATTGCTGCAGAAAGTGCAGCAAATCACTACATTGACTTTCCAGGGGGCTGTTTTCTTACTGAGGAGAATAATAATACTGTAGTTGGCACACCCTACCTCCCACTTCCTGTAATCCAACAACAGCGGTGTGTTTACAGGTCCACATGAACAGCCTCTGTTACTGAACAGCATCATTGGAAGTCAATGGTAGTTCACTAAAAGACACAGATTAACCCCCTACTTTTTCAAATAGTCAAGTCTTTATGGTGAGGAAGGAGCTGTGCTGAACTTTGAGAAACTACATCTCCAGCTTGTTCTGGAAAGTCTGATGAATATATCAATTTTCCAGGTCTCTGCATGGGGTTATGGCAGTTCTGCTATTTGGAATCTTTTGGATTGGTTATGTTTGAGATTTTACCTCTACATTTTAAATAAGTATTTTCCCCGGGAACGTGGGTCCTTCCAAACAAAGGGCTTGCTCCCACAGGACCATGGAAGTCAAACATAAGATTTCCTGTTTACTACACAGAAATTTTAGCCAGAGTCAAGGTCTCATTCTGTCATCCTCACAATTATTGTTCTTATTCCCTACTTCCTGTCCTTTTAAAAGAATCAATTTATATTCTTAAAAATAGTTAGGAAATGGAAGTTCCTCTGTTTCCATCGCATATTCTTTCAGTTGGTTGCTGTTTTCTTTAAAATGACAAATGCTGACACGACCATCCACTTGTTTTGCAGAAATTGCTGAGTATGTCATGGCCCAGTGTTTTCCTTTTCTTTTAAACTGTGTGGTTTTGAAGGCTACAAACTCTCTGTTTTCATTCTGCAGTGTGCACCTCCACTTTAAACTAAGTGGCAAGCTAATGAGTTTCAGCAGAATCTATGTTCCCAATGGCTTGGCAACCATTCATTTCAATGATAGTAATTGTGGACAATACATATTAGAGCATGTTCTCTTGATGTGAGTACATTGTCAACAGAGGAAAGACAAATGGTTCTACAAACAAGCAATGCATTGGGCATTGCTTCAAGAAACAATGCATTTGGAAGAACATCTGCTTGCTGTTTTCAGTTGTGAATATATTAGAAATAGATGGGAACTGGTTTGTTTACCTTGAAAGAAAACAAGTGATTTCAACCTATTCAAAATGTTATCTTTGTACGGAGGCAATAATTTGATTTGCTGAGTGGGAGGAAATTTATGTGCCTAATGCATTAGGCAAATAAAAACGTCCTCATTCAGTAATAAAGGCGAGAAGGATGTTTATGGTTGCAAATAAATAAATTACTTAAAGAGTCCAAATGGGCTACCCAAGACATTTGCTAACACACTCTTCCACAAGAAAGTGGCCATTTTATTTTTTTCCTTTCCAGATATTTCTATCAAACTGTTATTGTAACACACCCAGGTTATGGTTTCCAAAGTTTTCAGAAGAAAACTTAAAGTTGCTGTAAATAAATTCAGTTTTTATCCAGCAGTATTTAAGCAAATGCGTTATCTTATCAATGCACATGAATTATTGCTTCTGTTTGTTTAATATACCACATTAGACCCATACATTCCATCCCCTCTTCAAATCAGCCTTTTGCTTGTCATTTTAAATCAATCACATTTTGAGATATACTGCAGCTGATTTGGCATACTGTACAAGCTGGCTTTCTAGCTGCAATTGCTGGTGTTCTGATCACCAGCTCAGAAGTTCTGGAAAAGCTGTTAAGAAACTAAAATTATATCAAACTAAAATGTTAATGAAAAAATGATTGAAGTGGAACAGTTCTGAGTACTTTAAGACTTTATAGTTTCATTATGAAACCAAATTCTCACTAATTTATTCCTAAATAATATCCAGACAATATTGTTCCAACAATTCTCTTTGTGTTTTCCTCTTGTGCTCCTGTTTGCTTTAATAGTCTCATTTGTCACAACCAGCACTCCTTCTTTCTTTCTTTCCTGCGCAACGGCAGCAACACTACAATTTTTGCATTGTAATTGCAATAAAAGCTAAACACACAGAATTGTGCACAACCATACCCACACAGATTTACTATGGTCAATGTTTTTCAACCCTATCTTCATCATCACAACCTACTGTACATTTTTTTTTTACTATCAATTCTCCCCTTGGAAAATGGAACATAATAGGAAAGTCTTATCATTAAATATATAGTAAAATATTATATCCAAAAATAGAAAAAGAGGAAAAAATAAAGCTCCTTCCAGATACATTATATTAGGTATATTGTTATTCAGTGACTTTATTAACATTTAATTCAATTTACCTAATAATAGGAAACATATGGGAAATTAAACATATAAGCTAAGTATATTCCAGCTCCAATTTGCAGTTTTGATTTTTTTTCTCAATCAGAAAAGCATGACTTACCTATTTTCAAACCAGCAGTATATAATCCAGAAACAGCACATTCATCTACAAAAGCCAATAAATCTTTCAGAGCAATATAATAATCATAACAGCATCAGTAATACATTTTGTTCAAAACAGGCAAACTACATCTTATTAACTAATGCTGCCTTTTGAACACCACATCTCCAACTATTAGCTTAACCTATACATTCTTCTTGAAAAGGTGCCCAGGAGTCAAAAACTTGTGAGTTAGTATTTAGGGTTAGCATAATCATTATTATAAAATTATAGAAATGTGACCTACAGATACCAACATGGTCTTCTATTGATGCTCATATACTAAGTAGTTTGTATACCACTTCTACATAATTATCATTGTCCTCAAAGATTATTGTGCTATTATGGTGTTTTTATTGTATTGTTGTATTTACTTATTCTGGTTCTGTTGGTTCTTAATTTTCATTCACTGCCCAGAGTTGTGATTAAAGATGGGTGGCTACATAAATTGAGGCAACAAACAAGCACACAAACAAATATTCCAATTCCTTAATCTACATCTCTCTGTATACTTTAACATCTAATAGCAGTAGCAATAGCACTTAGACTTATATATCACTTCAAAGTGCTTTACAGCCCTCTCTAAGCGGTTTACAGAGTCAGCCTATTGCCCCCAACAATCTGGGTCCTCATTTTACTGACCTTGGAAGGATGGTAGGCTGAGTCAACTTTGAACTCCTGACTGTGAGTAGAGTTAGCTTGCAATACTGCATTTTAACCACTGTGCCACCATGGCTCTTTTAATATAGTGCTTTGTAACAATAGTTACCAAATAATAAACCTACAACAGCTATTTTTGCAGAATAAATTAAACTCTGTCACATTAGAGGGATTCCAAAGGTTTAGGGTTTAGGACTGACATCTTGATACCAGAATATGACTTCTTAAATGATGGCTTATTGCCATATGACTTTTGAGTAAGTGATATTTATGTGTCAGCTTCTCACTAAAAAAGCATTCATCATCTAATCCTATCAATTAATCTCAGGTATACAATCCACACTAGGCCCTATTCCTCTAATTAATGGATTGTGTTGCTTAGTCAAGTCAGTGACTAAGAGATTTAGAGTTATTTAAAATGATAATCAGAATCAAATTGGACTTCACTAGTGTTGCATGCTATACTTGCCTTCTAATTGCTACAGCAAAGGGAGAATTCCAAGGTTTTCCAAGCAGTTGGTTCTTAATTCCCTCCACCTTGTACAATGTGCCAACTAAGCAATTTCAAGTTGATCCATGAGTGCAAGTTTTCATTAGGCAACATGATCACTCATTAACCCAAGAAAGATTGAGACAGCTTTGCTTAATCTGGAAGATTAAAATCGCCTTTTCTATACCAAATTGAAGGTGTTTGAGTGGGAGAATAAGGGGGAGAAATTGCCTTGCTTATATCTCCAAAACAGTGTATTAAATTGAGGAATAATACATATAGTATAACACATTCATGGCAATCCATTAATATTGAAAGTATTGATTGTGAAATCCATCTCTCCAACCCTATTGCTATTTCTTTTTTTTCCAATACAATTTTTATTTTTTATCCCCCCCCCCAAACATACATATTTTATGAACAAAGTGTTGTCCGGATCAATTTTACATAGCTTTTCATATACATAATCCATTTTACATCATCTCTCTGTTTTCAATTTCAGCCATAATATTCTCTTTACATATTTTTTTATCTTAACTTAATTTACATATTTTTTAATCTTAATTTATGTTCTTCTTAATACATAAGCAATATTACTAATCTCCCTAACTTCCTAATCTCTTACACTAACATCAATTAGCTATCTTATTTCTTCATTTACTACATATATTTCTCAAATTTACTATGCATTTCAAATTCATCTCATAATTAGATTAATTTAATTTAATTTAAGTTGTCTCTAAAATTAAACCAAATTACCCTTTCACATTCCATTTGCTGTTCTCTTTTACTATAAACAATATACATCATCATCTTCACATCTCACATAAAAACCCTTTAACTTAATTGACTATCCACAATTAATAATATTTCAAATTTCCCATCCCATTTTTTCTACTAATCTGTTTTGCCATAAACAATATACCTTATCATGTAGCCTAATTTCCAAATCCTACATAAAAACCCTTTAATTTAATTAACTATCCACAATTAATACTGTTTCAAATTTCACCATAAACAATATACCTCATCATATTCAAATCTAACATAAAAACCCTTTAACTTGATTAACTATCCACAATTAATAATATTAATTCAATTTCCTTAACTCTACTAATATGAACCCTATTTTCCTCCCTCCTTTCTACTAATCTTCCCCTCTTTAACCATTTTCTTTTGGTCTCTCAAAAATTCCCTTTCTCATTAATTTTCTCCTTTTATCCCTTTCCCTTAGCTGCTGCTGCTTCTTCTTTTTCTTTTTATGTATCTTATATCTTTTCTCCTGAGTCCTTATTCTCTCTTTTGAATATATTTTTCGCCTGGTCTCCCCAATTTTCCCTAGTCTTTTCCCACTATTTCCCTCTTTACCCTTTGATTGATTCTTTTTTGAGGGATGTTCCCTTCTGTCCACTCTTTCTGTGCCACTGTAAATCCCAGCGAAATCATCAAACTGTTTTTTATTTTCAGTCCCCTCTTCTTTAATGTTATTTTCTTGTTCCTCATTTGTATTCTCTTTTACCACCTTCTCTCCTATTTCTTGCTCTGTGTGTTCCAGCAAAATTTCTGACTCTTCTCCTATTTCATGCTCTGTATATTCCAACAAAATTTCTAACTTTTTATCACCTTTTAGGGTTTTACTCAAATAATTCCTCATACATCCAAATCTCCAT
>QLTV01001483.1:8377348-8395822 GCA_003457575.1 Thermophis baileyi | reverse complement strand
GGCAGGCAGATGTCTGCCTGGCTGGTTGAAAGTGCTGAAGAAGCTAGTCACAGTTCTCCTGGCCCAAGCCCTCGTCGCCACTGTTAGATAGTGGGTAGAGATGACAGGAGACAGACTTCCAAAGCAGCTCTTTATTTCAGCTCTTGTATCAGCAACCAGCAAAGAGCAGTCTGACAGCTTGCCCTTTTATAGGGAGCTGTCAGACAGACCAGCCAATAGCGTTTGAGCTTTTTCCGGCAGGCAGATGTCTGCCTGGCTGGTTGAAAGTGCTGAAGAAGCTAGTCACAGTTCTCCTGGCCCAAGCCCTCGTCGCCACTGTTAGATAGTGGGTAGAGATGACAGGAGACAGACTTCCAAAGCAGCTCTTTATTTCAGCTCTTGTATCAGCAACCAGCAAAGAGCAGTCTGACAGCTTGCCCTTTTATAGGGAGCTGTCAGACAGACCAGCCAATAGCGTTTGAGCTTTTTCCCGCTCAAACGCTGGACCTGGTTGGAACCATGTAACACAGTTTAAACAGTTAGAACATAACAAGTTCCTCATATAGCTAGGCCCTAGCCCATGAAAGCCTTTAAAGGTGATAATCCATTTGAGATTGGATGGTAACAGTCCAGCACTACTGGATCCAGAAATGACTTTTTGAGGAGACGTCACTGCAACCTCGTCCAAGGCTAAGGGACCTACTCCCTGATTTAAAGAAGCTGACACCACTAAGCGTACCCAACCACAGGTCAATTGAGTGATTTTCATCATCCAGGAAGAATCTGGATCTAGCAAGCTGAGAAACTGGAGAACCCTTTTCTATTTCCTTAGGAGTCACAGAATCAAACTCACTCCCAATAACTGCACAAGACCTTGCCCCAAGCACCTCAACTACACCTTTCCAACCAGAATCCAACTTTGAGAGTTCCTAGCATGGTTACAGTCCATAAACTGTAAGAAGGGTGGGGCAAGAGTTCCCACAAATGGGGAGACAGCTGGCTTGCATAGTTCCCTCTGAGAGCCAAAGTATTTTTGAAAGTAAACTAGCTTGGCAAGTATTTCAATGATTCCTCGTCAAGCCAAGTAATGTAAATACATTGGCTTAGCTGCCAAACAGGGATGATGTCCTGGGAGCACAGAGATATCACTCTAATCCTGGAACAGAGGAGATACCATATGTGAAGATGCCACATGGGTCCGTCTTTATTTTTCAAGGTTGGAATACAGAAGTGACAGGGTTGGACCACAATCTTCAAACATGTGAGACCACAAGTGTAGTTGGAGGGGGGGGGGAAATGGTGAACAATAGGAAGAAGGTGAAAGAAGAACAACTTCAGAACCAAAGTCTTTTTTGTGAAATAGTTCTCCCCTGTCAAAATGGTTCCCTTCCAGCTGTCAAATGAAAATGGAGCCGGGGACTAGTTCAGGGGTGGGTTCTAACTTACCTCGCTGCCGGTTCGCTTCCTCCCGCACTGTGTGGCCGCGCCTTGTGGCTGCGCACATGCTTCGCACATGCGCACATGCACAGTGCCAAAAAATAACCCCCCCCAAAAGCCAAAAACAAGATGGCGACGCATGCGCAGTGCCGGAAACTCGGCTTCTGTGCATGCGCAGAAGCAAAAAAGAAATAAAAAAAATTCCCCAAAAAAGATGGCGGTGCCCACGGACTGGCTCTGTGACGTCACCGTGATGTCACCAGCGGGTCGCTACCGGTTCGGGCGAACCGGTCCGAACCAGTCTGAACCCACCTCTGGACTAGTTGCTCTTGAAGTATTGTTACGTTCAGATAAATGTCATTTTTGAAGTGAAACATGCAGCTCAACCCATCTGTCATTACAGATATTCTGTGTCTTCGTCAGGGATTAAAAATGTAACCCTTATCGGAAATGTAATTAGGGATGCTTTCAGTGAAAGAGGATGGAATTAAATGCAGACAGAACTGACATTGCTGAGATTATAGGAGGCATATTTCTTCAAGGTTGAGAAAAGTCTCAGAAAGCCTCAAACAGTGGTGAAATTAGAGGGAGGGCAGGGAAGGGCAATGCATAGCTCTTTCTACCACCTGCTTGAAGATGGCTGCAAATGCAAGTCTGCAAGCAGGCAGCGATAGCCTCACATTAATGAATAATTCTGGGTTTCTCAGGCTCTGTAAAGAACATAAATACAGGAAGCAAAAATAGCCCCCTCCTGCAATCCAAATTATAATTCCCAGAGAGGGCTAACTACATTAGCCTTTCATAGCAGGAACAGCCGAGTTTTTTGATTTATTCATTTTAAAAGGTATCATGGCGCAAGTTTTTTGATTCAACCCAGCAGCATGTACATGGCATAAACTGTATTCTATATATACGTGGAGGAAAGACATTGGCAGTTGTACAGATAGTTTGGCTACAGAATAGAATTCTTTTTCATTTTTAAAGATTGCTTTCCAGTCAGACCCATTGAGAATTGTGATAATGGTTATAATTTGAAGGAAGGTTTAATACAACCACTATCTGGTGACCAGAAAATAAACAAGCAAAGATCCTGCTATATCCTAACTAACTGCACAACTGTCTTACAGGTTTAGCTATTTATATGATATGTTCTCTCTCTCTCTCCCTCCCTCCCCCCTGTTCTTCATACACACACACACACACACACACACACACACACACACACACACACTTTTCATTCTTACTCTGCAGTTTTAATTAAGGATACTGTATAATTTTATGCCTTCATCAAACAAAAAGACTATCAAAGTACATAAAGATACTCTTACTTATTAAAGAAAAATAGCTATTAACAATTTAATATGCAGTTTATGCTTTTAAACGAATTTATGTTTGGCAGGCAGTTTTTCTTTCCTCTCGAAGCAGGAATTTGGGATATCTTTCATTATTCACTCACTCCACTTTTGTAGAAGTCTCTGAGTTTTCTTTGCCTTGACTGGAGGAGTCATCTCAATGGCCCTTTTGCCTATAAAGCAGCGGTTCTCAACCTGTGGGTCGCGACCCCTTTGGGGGTCGAACGACCTTTTCACAGGGGTCACCGCGCGCGCTAGCCCGCCATCTTGGAAATGCTCCTGGTTTGGCTGTGCCTGCAGGTCACCGGACAGCCGGTAGCCATGGAAGTGGGAGACTTCGCCCACCCGCCCGGACACCGCCATTTGGGTTCTTTTACCCTCTGCGCATGCGCAGAACGCTTTGCGCATGCGCAGAGGGTAAAAGAACTCAAATGGCGGCGTCCAGGCGAAGTCTCCCGCTTCCATGGCTACCGGCTGTCCGGGGGGCAAAGTCTCCCGCTGCTGTCGCTATCAGCTGTCCGGCGACCTGCAGGCAAGCCCGAACTGGGAGCATTTCACCCCTGGTGCCACGCCCCCTTTGTCACCTCATCGCGCACGGGGAGGGGGTGTGGCGGGGGGCGCGGCAGCGGGGCAGCGGTCACGGCATTAAAAAGGTTGAGAACCACTGCTATAAAGGAGAAAGGCTGACTTTAGAAAAACTTTGAATTATAGATCTTTCTTCTACTTAAGTTAACCAGAAAAACTAAGAACCCCCCCCCAACTCATTTGTCCTTTGTTTCAGTGAGGTTATATATGTAGCACACTTGCCAATATTAGTATAAAATAATTTGCAGATAATCATTTTCAATTTTATCCTGATTAATACAAGGGCAGTTTAACTATTCATCAATATCACAGGAATGTTTTAGAAACTCTAGGAGTTCTTCACTCCAGTCAATAATTCCAGGTCTTTTCTCTTTTTCTTTGAAGCAAGAAATAGCAAAGCGGCTTCTTTGACTGAGCCAGCAATTGGATCAAGATGCTTATATAATTGCCTGGTTGAGACAATTATGGAACAGAGTGCCTTTCTTGTGCTAAGTTTCTCCAAGCATCAAGGAAAAGAAGAAATAATGGAGAACCAGTTCCAGAAATGTAAAATGACAAATGAATCAAAAGTAACCAGTGCTTCTTAAGTGACATGTGGAGACTTCCTAAATCCTGAACAACATGGTAATTTTTTTTGGTAGTTATGGCATTCCTGAAAGAATAGGAGGGGAATATGTTTGATCCAGAGGTGGGTTGCTCCCGATTCGGACCGGATCTATAGAACCAGTAGCGGGAATTTCCCCCCGCTCGCCGAACCGGGAGCGATGGCCGGCTGGCCACGCCCACGAACTGGCTCTCTCGGCGGCACCATAGGTGCCGCCATTTTGTTTTTGGCTTCTGCGCATGCGTGTGCATGCACGCAAAGCGCGCATGCGGCCACATGGCACGGGAGGAAGCGAACCGGCGGCGAGGTAAGTTAGAACCCACCCCTGGTTTGATCCATTGCTTACAACTTTTAAATGCCATCTTAGGGTGTAAGTTACAGGTTGGATATTGGTTTCTGTTTAGACATCATCTGTTCATTGTGGTTTGGGCTCTTTAGAATCTCTTTAGAGTAGGATTACTACACTGAGCCACGGTGGCACATTGCAGAACTACAGGCTACTTCTGCTGACTGCTGGCTGCCTGCAATTTGGCAGTTCAAATCTCACCAGGCTCAAGGTTGACTCAGCCTTCCATCCTTTCGAGGTGGGTAAAATGAGGACCCAGATTGTTTGGGACAATATGCTGACTCTGTAAAATCACTTAGAGAGGGCTGTAAAGCTGTGTATTGCTATTACCAGATCTGGCCTGCAAAGTCCAAATGGCCACCAGATGGCAGCAAAGAAATACAGAAATCTCTTTTAACTCTTTGGTGCTATTTAGTGATGGTCCAAATTTTTGCAGTCCAGATTTGGTAGGTCTGCCTTAGAATAATCTAAAATAGTTGCTGTATAATTCGAACACCTATTTTCAGGATGACTTTGACAACTTCCCCAACCTTTGAGAAATGGTGGTAGGTGGGAGCAGCATTCTAGGCACATGATAGCTAGGTTAGTCTGTATGAATTTTCTGTGGTGCCCCAAGCAAAAATAAACAACCATATTTGATATTTGAGAGTATGTCAGGAGTGCTTTTATATTAGTCTATCCACAAAATGCTTGTAATAGGGGATATACTGAATCACAAAAAATACATTTCCTTTCTTCCTTTCTTCTGTGCCTCAACATGCTTTTTATCATCCCCAGCTCAGTCTGTCTTTTTTTTTTCAAGACTAGAAGTGAATTTCCAAACAAAGTATTGAGTTACAACCACCCATCATTTCTGGTTTTCTGTTGGGTCAGAAACGTGTTTGCAAATAAACATAATATTAGATGATGGCATTTTGCTTTACAGCCTTAATGCCTACAGCATTTCTCATTGCCATGTGTCAGCCCTTCAAAGTACACCAGACTAGGATGGCAGAGTTATGAATGCTGATACTACTTTGTTATTATAAGTAACAGAATCTTGCAAATCTGAATGTGCTCTTCCTCCCTCCCCACCATTTATCTTCAGGAGAACATGGGCCGAGTCATGTCTGAGATGTTTTCTCAAATTACATTTCTGCCCTGGGCTCAGATTTCTTTTATCTGACCTTTGCCTTGATTGTGTCTCTTCCTCCTGTTTCTCAGGGCTATTCTTACTGCCCATTACAGCCCATGAGTATCCTATTTTCCTGCACAACAACGTCATATTGTTGTCATAGGGAAGAAAAGCAAAGAACAATGAATTTCAGGGGTTTGGGATAGGAATGGCAGGGGATGATGGGCAAGGGCTGCTCTTAGCAGTGGGACTGCACTCAGAGATCATTCATCAATACCAGATGTTGGGTCATCCCTAACTTAAGGCGGTATATACTTCCTTATGTTTTTTAGTCTTTGCATGATAGTAATACCAATGTCATTCGGTGCTATGGTACTGGGTACAGTGGTAACGTCAATCCAGATTAGGGTATTCTGGAATGATTAAATTCTTTAAAACAGAGGTTTTTTAAGAGAAAATGGTCAGATAGATGGCATGGAATTTAGAGAGATGGGTCCATTGCAATGTTTCCTAAGCTGGACAACTTCCAGATGTGTAAATTTCAAACTCCCAGAATTCTCAGCAAAGACCATGACGGCTGGGGGATTCTGGAAGTTGATCCTCCCATCATGAGGAGTTAAGGAAACACTCATCTATAGAGAGATCAGAAATAGTCTATATATCCAGAGTTTTCAGATGGGGTATTGTGTAGTCTTCCATGGACAAGATTAAAATTAAGGAAAGAACTTTGAGCACTATTGTCCCTCTAAGAATAGGCATTCATTCCCTTCATGGAATATTACTGTGAACTCCATATCATATGTTTATTAGATTTTATTACTTACATATTCCAAATCTCTATAAGATCTTTCTAATAAGATTTACTCTAATGCCAACATCTCTGGTGATTAATTTCCTGGCTATGTTCACATGGGAGTTCAGAGGTGAGGCAGATGATGAAATAACACATATATTAAGAACTGGCTTGATTTGGGAGAACTAGGAATTTTATCGTCAGCAGTGCTTTCAAACAATGAATAACATCCAAGACTGATAAAGAAATTGTGAAAATTGCATTATTGTGAAAAAAAATCACATTATTATAAAAATTGGTTTTCATATCTGCTTTATTAACAGTGTTCAGAAAGATGAAAATATATAGAAAATTAAATACAAGTCTATTAGGATTCAGTTCTGCCTGGCTTCATCTTTATTCATCTAGCATTGCTTTGTTTTATTGAAATAATATTCTTTTCAGCCACTCTCTCCACAAAGTCAAAGCAAGTTCATATGAGCAGAAAACTTCCATTAAAATATTATTTTATAGAGAGATTCTCAACTCTCTCCATGTTCAAAATGGGAGAAGGTTCTAAATTTTCTTTGGATCTACAACTGGCGTTCTTGATCATACATTCTGCATCTTAGATGCCTTCCAAATACGCATTCACAGCTACTGGGTTTTAGAAAATTGCTTGAATAAATAGTTCCAATGTCTTTGTGTGGGCTCCTCTTATGGTTCTGCGATGGAATAAACCAATGATGGGTTTTGCTTGTGTCCCACCTTTGGGATGGGGCTCATAAAAAACAAAAACAAAAACTGTATCAAGTAAATGCAGAAAGCTGAGTACAACTTGAAGTGAAAATGAAGTGGAATTTTAGTGCACATTTAGTATTTGGCTTATTGAGCCGAGAAAAGCCATATTAAAAATGATGGATTAGATCTAAACTTAATCATGCTAGAAGCAAAATTTGTGAAATGAATGGTTTGTAAGTTAATCATGACTCCCTTGTTCCATCAATTTTAATGTGTTTATTCTATGCATGACTAGGACTAGATGCAATTATTACCTTTAGCATAGGTTTTTCTTTGCTAAATAGTCAATGCAACGTTACAAATACTGTAATAGATTAGATCCAGGTTTAGGGCTTATCTGCACTGCCTGTTGTCCCATAACCAAAATGGGCCAGCTACGTTTTTCTGCATGGCAGAAATGGGCAATATCACCCAGCACTCACTTCTCACCCACCATTAAATGACCTCAAGGCAGTGGTAAAATCCAATTTTTTTTTACTATCGGTTCTGTGGACGTGGCTTGGTGGGCGTGGTGTGGCTTGGTGGGCATGGTGTGGCTTGGTGGGCGTGGCAGGGGAAGGATACTGCAAAATCTCCAGTCCCACCCCACTCCAGGGGAAGGATACTGCAAAATCTCCATTCCCACCCCACTCTGGGGCCAGCCAGAGGTGGTATTTGCCGGTTCTCCGAACTACTCAAAATTTCCGCTACCAGTTCTCCGAACTACTAAAAATTTCTGCTACCGGTTCTCCAGAACCTGTCAGAACCTGCTGGATTTCACCCCTGCCTCAAGGCACTATTTTCCTGTTTCTGTTGCCTTCACCTCAGCTCTTAATTTTGCCTGCAGCATATTACTTTTTTAAAACCAACTTCTGAAATCTGACTGGCTTCTTTGCAGGGCCAGGAATGTCTCTTTAACTATATCAATGCTTGCCATGTTGTGCAATGACTTTTAGAGTTACCTTTAACAATACACCTGCAATAACACCTTAGCTAAAATATAAGTAGTTGGGTGGTTTAAAATGCAGCATAACCTTTAAAAAATATTCTATTGCTCTTTCCTGAGCTATTTAGTTTCTACTGGGTTGTTAAAATAATTCTGGTGGTGCATTATTTCATCACTCATCCAGTCATTTGAAAGAAAGGTGACTTGAGACATGTTTAAAAGGTATACTGCTGGATATATTAAACAAACAAAAAAAATGGAAAAGTATGTCGTTCAAAGAAAGAAAAATAGTAATTAAGAAAACAACAGTGTTTTTCCTGAGTATCAAGCCAACAAGGCTACACATATAACAAAAATATCCTTAACAATTGTTCTAGGACAGGGGTGTCAAACTCGATTTCATTGAGGGCTGCATCAGGGTTGTGTTTGACCTCAGGGGGCCGGGGTGGGCGTGGCCAGAGTGGGCATGGGCAGCTTGACAGCACTCGTGTCAGGGGCGCCTGTGGTGGCCCAAACTCTCTGCCAGCGAAAATAGGCTCCCGAGCTCTGTTTTCAGCTGCGATGGCCTCCTACAACCCTCTGCCAGTGAAAACGGAGCTAGGGAGGGCCGCGTGTGACCCTCCCGAGCTCCGTTTTTGCTGGCAGAGGCACCACGGGCCGGTCCTTCGCTGTTTCCAGGGCGGTCTCGCGAGCCAGATCTAAGCACTCTGTGGGCCAGATCTGCCCCCGGGCCTTGAGTTTAACACCCCTGTTCTAGGAGATATTAGAAAGGAAGAATAAGAAAGGAATTTTTATTTCAAAGCTTTAAACTGTGTATATAGAAGTATGTAAACTTTGTGTGTGTGTACACACACACAAAACATAGTGTGTGTGTGTGTGTGTGTGTGTGTGTGTGTGAAAGAGAGGTGGGGAAGGAAGGGAGGGGATTGACCATGACTTTCCTGCAGCAGAATAATGGGAATCCAGGGAAATGTCCAACTGGAAAACAAAGTAGCTTGCCGTTCAGGATGAGCACCTAGTACAGTACCTTGCTGTCAAAATATCTCAGTTCAGAAATGATTTTCTTAAGCTGGTTGAGAATCAAGTTGTCATATGAATGAATACACGCTTAAGTGCACAATGTGCTCTTTTAAGTCATGCCTAGAGTAAACCCATTGAAATGAGCCATGGTGGCGCAGTGGTTAGAATGTAGTATTGCAGGCTAATTCTGCCACCTGCCAACAGTTGGATTCTCACTGGCACAAGGTTGACCCAGCCTTCCATCTTTCCAAGGGTCAGTAAAATGAGGACCTAGATTGTTGGGGACAATATGCTGACTCTGTGAACCGCTTAGAGAGGGCTAGAAACAGGGGTGGGTTCCTCCCGGTTTGGACTGGATCGCCCGAACCGTTAGCGACCCACTGGTGACATCACGGATCCAGTTCAGTTGGTGCCAGTCCGTGGGCGCCGCCATCTTTTTTTGGAATTTTTTTGTGAATTTTTTCCTGTTCTGCTGCTTGAAAAAGGGCCCTCCCACCTGCCCCTGGGTTTATACTGACCTTTATTCCTTCGCCCGAAGCACAGCTGATCAGCTCCTCAGCTGTGTTTCGGGCTGATTGCAGCTACTGAGCATGTGTGGAAGACAAATTATGTGAGGGAACATGCATGCGCATGCGCGCGAGCGGAGCTAGCGCGTGCGCACAAAACATCGCGATGTGAACTGGTGGGGAAGGTAAGTGGAACCCACCCCTGGCTGGAAAGCACTGTGAAGCAGTATATATGTCTACGTGCTATTGAAATGAGTGATACTTAAATAATCATGTCATATTGTTTTGTTTTACTAATTCAAATGGGTCTACTCTAAGATTTGAATCTAAACCAAGATTATTTTGTGTTCCATGATAAATGCATCAAATGGCAGGAAAATCAGATTCAAATTTGTCCCATCTTCTGTCCTTTCCTGAGAGAGAAGAAAGAAAAGAAAATAGAATGCTGCCAAGCAAAAAGGATTATCAGGATTGAGCCAAATGAGTTAATGTGGCATGAAAAACTAACCCTTCACAATTTATGTGTCAATATGGTCCATGTGCATTCTCACCCAGATTTTATAAATAAGTCTTGTTTTTATATTGTTGGTACCTACGCCATCTGTCATATTCCAAGAAATTCAAACCTGCAGAGTAGCAAACCAGCCACGTTCATAAATCTGCCACATTACAACCAAGATGCTTGAAATGCCTGGATGTGGTGGCTCAATGCCTAGTCCATTCAGCAGCATATCAATACCTTTTATCTTCCCACTCTTTTGATCAGTTTCAGTGGTTTCTTTCTTCCTGCCTCTTTATCTTTTATTATTTGATTACTGTTATGATGATGAGACAGAAAGAAAGAAAGAAAGAAAGAAAGAAAGAAAGAAAGAAAGAAAGATAAATAGATAGATAGGATAGATGATAGATAGATAGATAGATAGATGATAGATAGATAGATAGATAGATAGATAGATAGATAGATAGAGATAGATAGATAGATAGATAGATAGATAGATAGATAGATAGATAGATAGATAGATAGATAGATAGATAGATAGATAGATAGATAGATAGATAGATGATAGATAGATACCAATAAAGGAGAATATTTGTAACTCAGGGTTGAAATGAGGGGTCCTTGGTGCACAATATTCTACAAGATCTGCATCTGTTTGCTAACATTTTTCTCATTATTAAAGCTAAACTGTTTCATGCACAAAAATGGAAATTTATATTTATTGCAGAGCAGTTTTTCTTTCTCTCATCGCCCTCCTTTTTTTTGGTGAAGAAAGAAAGAGCAAATTAGGTCTGTGCGTGTTAGTAGGGGGCTTGCCAGTTCCCCCTTTCACTTTCCATTGAAAACTCATTAAATTTGTCCCTAGTCAGCTAATCCAAAACAAAACACCTGTTTGCCAGATACATACAGCTGGACTGTGTCCATATCATCTGTTCCATTTGCAAAATACATGCCATGTTTAGGAACAACCAAAATGGTTGTTTTCTACATACTCAGGGAGAATAATGCAGCATCCAGATGTTACAATCCCAAACATTTGCATTTAAATTCTACCATATGATAACTAAATGGGTTTTGGACTTACATTAAATGGCAGGTGGAAGATCATAAAGAAGATGGGACAAATCATTGAAAAATTCTTGATGGTATTAGAAGGACCTCTGATCAGCTTCTGACTTGTAAATATGCAAATAAAATCCTTCAAGTCTGTTCTAGAATTCCCAAGTCATATTGAAAAGTTACAAGACCCAAGGTAAATCCATGCAGAAGTCCTGCTGAAGACAAACAACTACTTTTGCTCGCAGGTCCTCTGATTCTCCTGATCAGAATCTCCTCTTAAACAGCCCAGTTTTCTGCGTGTGAACTGCAATAGACTTTTTAAAAACTGATAATATAAACTCCAACCAGACTGTGATTCTTTTGTTTGTTCTACTGTAAGGTCTGATTGGAACAGGAAATCTAAATCCAGGACCCCTCCCCGCCCCCGTCTTTGTAGCAGAATTTTCTTATGTGTCTATTCCAAAAGTCCTGGACAGAGGATGAGCTCAGGAGTAATCTGCCAGTTCGTTCTGTCTCCCAAACTCTGCTAAAAGGTTGTTCTGGGAACAAAAGGAGGTGTTAGAAATCAACAAAGAACTTGGATCATTTTTAATTTATTTATTTATTTATTTTGTCAAGCGTGTATATGATTACAAACAAAGTATAAACATGATTGTGAATATATAAGAAGTACAAGCATGGTTACGAGTACATGATATTTTACGAATACATGGGGACGTTAGGACAGGGACGGTAGCAGGGGTGGGTTCTAACTTACCTCGCCACCGGTTCGCTTCCCCCCGCGCCACGTGGCTGCGCCGTGTGGTTGCGCGCATGCTTTCCACGCATGCGTGCGCATTCCACGCATGCGGGTGCATGCGCAGTGCCAAAAATTCACAAAAAAATCCCCCCCCAAAAGCCGAAAACAAGATGGTGGCGCATGTGCAGTGCCAGAAGAAAAAAAATAGCAAAAAATTCCCCCCCAAAAAATTCGCCCCCCCAAAAAATTCCAAAAAAAAGATGGCGGCATCCACGGACCAGCACCGACAGAACCGACTCCGAAATGTCACCTGCGATTTGCTACCAGTTCTACAGAACCGATGCGAACCGGGAGGAACCCACCTCTGGACGGTAGGCATGCTGGTGCGCTTATGCACGCCCCTTACACACCTCTTAGGAATGGATCAGTTGAAACAAAGAGATTTTATTAAAAAGAGAAATACTAAAATAATAGCAGTTTGCAAAATGCAGTGGGTATCCCAGCAGAGACTTCAACAAGGAGCTTGAGCCAGGAAGCCACACCTTTAGGTTTCAAAAACATACTTTTATATACAGTTCTATCTCGACAACCCATTCCCCCCCCCTTTTGACCATTGGATAGGCCCTCAGGGGTTTCAGCTAATCCAAGATGCCTCAGAGGAATACATCATCTGTTTCTTTGTGTATTCATGTTTCCTTCCCCAGCATCTCCGGGAAGCCTGACCTAACAGAGATTGTATCATACAACTATTGGAAATGAGAAATAATAAAATAATAGCAGTTTGCAAAATGCAGTGGGTATCCCAGCAGAGACTTCAACAAGGAGCTTGAGCCAGGAAGCCACACCTTTAGGTTTCAAAAACATACTTTTATATACAGTTCTATCTCGACAACCCATTCCCCCCCCCTTTTGACCATTGGATAGGCCCTCAGGGGTTTCAGCTAATCCAAGATGCCTCAGAGGAATACATCATCTGTTTCTTTGTGTATTCATGTTTCCTTCCCCAGCATCTCCGTACCTATCCGTACCTATCTGTTATACATAAGGAATGTGCAAGAGAAATGGGAGGATAGCTTCTACAAAACAAGACTATGGTATCCTTTCTTATAAAAGGATTCATAATGCAAGACAGATATAATTTTCATACATAAGTTTTTACAGGAGTATGTGTATATATACATTTTTTACTGATAAATAAATAAAGGGAGACTGGTATAGATCTATTTCAAGCTATTTATCTCTCATCAGTTAGCCATACTCTTATGGGATTCGAACCCATAAGGGAAGGCTAGCTGATGAGAGCTAAATAGCTTGAAATAGATGTATACTAGTCTCCCTTTATTTATTTATCAGTAAAAAATGTGTCACACATAGAAAATAATGGTCTGTCGTGTAAGCAACTGCCTGGATGGCCCCTGGGGGGGGGCGAAAGGCAAAAAGGAAGCAGTATGCTCCCTCCCATATTTGGGTATACCAGGTGATTCGACAGAAAAAACACACACACACACACACACACACACACACACACACACACATATATATATGTTATAAATGCTTAACAATTACATATAACAACATAATATATTGTATAATAGAACAAATGATTATGGCATAATAAGTTTCCCTTCATTTATTACCATTTCCTTCATTACTATTTTATTTTTGAATTTTCTTATTTCTTACAGAGGAATGAGAGAAAGATTTGTGTGTTGATTCACTGTCACTCTGAAACATGTATGGGAAATTTGATTTTTTTTAAATAAATAAACCAATTCTGGATTTCCCAAATAGGCATATAAAAATAGAAATATACAAACAGATTTAGATAAGCATTTTCCAGATATTATCAAATTAAAAATAGGCAGAAAAAATGCATTCATTATAGGCAAGCCACCAGGAGTCAAAAACTGATTTGACAGTGCACACATGCATGCACACACATATATCCACAATTTATCCTGTCATATACTTTTGGCCTCCTTAACTGTAGAACCAGGCCTACCATTGGGCAAGGGCTGACTGATTCTGCCTCAGGTGACTGATTTTGAGGTAGCCATAAAAGACAGCAATGATCACAAAAGTCTATGTTCCATGTTTCAATTTAGAAATCCAAACAGTGTGTGAAGGATGAACTATTAGGATCTCTGTTTAAAAAAACAAAAAACCCTTAGGCATCAAAATGTTTTGGCATAACTACCAGTATCTACAGCTAAACTATGTATTTCTACAAACAAAGAAAGCCATGGAAGTTATTTTCAGGAAATAGCTTCTTCAGGGGTCAAAACCATTCCAGGTACTTTTTATTGGGATGAATGAGGAGAAGGTTGTTTCAGTCATCTACTTTGGTGGAAAATGAACGCTTCTGTTGCCTAAAATTGGAATTCTCCAGCTTTCAAGATCCTATTAAATCTCTGATGGTCCCATATTGACAACAAAGCTTTCCATCCAATATATCATATATCTCCATTAGCATTCATTCATCAGCTTTTGAAGAACCTCATCAGAGATTAAGCAATTGCATTGCATCATCTCTACTCTCTAATAAGGAATCTCAGAAATTTATTCCATAGCTAAGAATGCTGGCAACATATTCCAGTTATATTAAAAGACAGAACACCACTAAACTGTGCTGTTTTTCCAATGTATTCCCAAAGGTGTCATTTGAACTTGACAAGAAGGCTTTGGTAAGTTTATTTAAAAAGGGGGGGAAAGCTAGGCATATGGGTGACAGCATGCTTTGCTCCAAAAACTCACATTTTCAAAGGATTTCAGCTTAGGGAAGATGAAATAAAAGTGGCTGGCAGGGAAGGAAGATTTTTGGTTATAAACAACCACTTTACACCCCTACATTGCCATTTGTCAGACATATATGCAAATAATTGGACAACAAGGATTCTTTCTGTGGAAAAAAAAATGCCATCCTAACAATTATCTCCTGAATCATCTCCTGAAGACTAAGAACCACCTGTGCTCTTCTGGGTAATTCAAGAATTTAAGGAGCTCTCAGGAACCCATTCATCATTTAAGTTCCTGCAGTATAATAAACCAGCCTATAATGAACATTTGTAGAATCATCCTGAGGCAAGTCAAAGTAAGTGCTGTCAGCTTCATGTCCAACAAAGAACATTAACAACGGGAAGTTCACCCTTTAAGAGTGATGTTAGAGACAGAAAGAAAACCTAAGGAATAATGGAAACCAGTAAGAATGAAAAGTCATAGATAGTTCAAGGATTATTCAGAAGTAAGTCAATTATATTCAATGAGTTTTACTCTGTTGTAAGATTTTGAAACCTGTCTTAATTAAAAGGAATAACGATGTACTTTTTAAAACAATAACTATTTTCTATTTATTTTTGTATTTTTGACACTTGGCAACTGCCTAGACCAATCCCTGCAGTTTTTCTGGCAAGATTTCAGTGGTTTGCCAGTGCCTGTTTCCTAGGGCTGAGAGGAAATGACTGGCCTAAGGCCACCCACACCTGGCTTTGTACCCAAGACAGGACTAGAACTTATATAGTCTCCCCGTTGCTAGCCTGGTGCCTTAACCACTATATCAAACTGGGTCTCTACTCTACATCAGTTGCCCACAATCTTTTGGGCACCAGGGACTGATTCAGTGGAGAATTTTTCTACGTACCAGAGGGTGTGTGGTTTCGGGTGCTACCTGCATCCCACGGAATCAGCACTGCAGGCTACTTCAGCTGACTGCTAGCTGCAGTTCGGCAGTTCAAATCTCACCGGCTCAAGGTTGACTCAGCCTTCCATCCTTCTGAGGTGGGTAAAATGAGGACCCAGATTGTTGGGGGCAATATGCTGACTCTGTAAACCGCTTAGAGAGGGCTGTAAAGCACTGTGAAGCGGTATACAGTATAAGTCTAAATGCTATTGCTACTGCTATGAGGCTTCGCTTGTTTGTACAGCTCAGTTTCTGGCATGCCGCGGCCCAGTGCCGGTCCAGAGACCGGGGGATTGGGGACCCCTGCTCTACATGATACTTAGTATTCATTTTATTCAGAGTAGAGCATAGATACAGGCAGTCCTTAAATTACAGTCACAATGGATCCTGGAATTTTGGCCATGAGTTGTTGCGGTTATAAATCAAGGCATCATGTAATCAGACTCGTTTTTACAATTGTTTTTCCAGCAGTCGTAAAAGGAGTTACTGAGGTGGTTAAGTGAATCATGTCATTAAGCAAACCACATGGTTATTAAGGGAATCCAGCACATCTAATAGAAAATGGCAAAACAGCAAATGTTGCAAACTGGTATCACAAGACCATGGAAGAAGACAACCATAAGCAAAATATAGGAATTTGTATACTCTTGAAACTTCTAAGCTTTTAATTATAAGATGCCTCGTTAAAGAAAATATTGGTGATTCTTAAATATGTGAAATTTGGAGGTCATCGCTTTGAAAACATTTTTTTTTTAAAAGTATGTCCGTAATAGACATCTGGCAAAATGTAAAAGAATAAGCATCTCATACACCTAACTAGTCTTGTCTGGGCTCAAAAGCAGAGCTGGACCTGCTTAAGTCTTCAGGGGGAACCATGAGCTGTGCACTAAATGGGAAGTTGAGCAAACTTCCTCAATGAAGACCATGACAAGCTACTTCTATTGACAAGAAAGCCGCAATGACACATCCATGAAATCACTAAGAGCCAAATTCAACTCAACAACATCTTTCTTTTCTTCCAAACCATGTATTTCTAGCCATAGTTCCCTCTTTGGCTAGTCTTATCTTTTGCAGCCGAGCCTACTGTTCAGCCTGAAAAGAAGGCTAGGAATGGGAAGTCTCGGTGCTACCCTGCTGTTTCCCTGCAGCTATATTTATGTGGCACCTGGAAGTGGTTACCTGTTAATCTGGTTTACTGCATTGTTTTGGACAACCAGGTGTAAGTGGTCTTTATTTAGAGCAATTAAAATTCTAGCATTCCCCTCTCTTGACATGCAATTACTGGAGCTCTGCTGTTTCCACTAATTGCTCTTGCCGAGGACATTGGTGAGAAGCCAATGATTTTGATGGGTAACGGATTATCATTTTTATCCTGCTACCTGCAGAAAAAAAAATCATTTGCAAAATCCCTTGTGTAATTAGCATGGCTCATGATTAATTGTCCTGCAAAATTAGCTTCACAGTTGCTTTTATTTTACTGCCTCAAATATTAATTAACGTTAACTCCTTTCCTTCATTTTCAGCTTTTGAATATTCAGCGTGGCTTTGAAAAATTAGGCGTGTGTAAAGGGTGGGGGTGGGGGTGTTGAGCTGCATTAGTATGCCGGGGCTTTGATTTTAGAGCAAATATTCTGATTCAGAAGATCACACTTAGGTCATAAATACGTTTTATAACAGGACAAACAAAGCATCAAAGCATCATCACCGGAAGACATTCATGCGGTAACCACAAGTGAATTGCCCCAGTAATGATTCATTCCCCATATGCTTTGGGGGGAAAGATCAGCAAATATGTAAACTGCTTCATTGTGTGGGGCAAAACAATTCCTACCTGACCAATAATCAATCTATACGTTTTTCTAATCGGTTACTCTTAAGTTACTGGGCAAGGAAGGCTGCATTTGTATTTTTCTATTAGAACTTTATGCACCCAGAGCCTGGGTGGTGCCAACTCTTTATATTCTGTGACCTATAGACTATTAAGTTTGATGACACAAACTTAAAAAAAATGCCAATTGTCTGTACTTTAATGCCATCTGCCATAGCGCTCTCTTCTCTAGCACTTTGCCAACCTGGAGGATGAGAGGTTTTTCCCCCCTCAAATTACCTGAGGAGGGGGTGGAATTGTCTTAAGTTCTTTTAAAAGAACAGAAGAGCTGTTGAAAATGAACAGATGGGCCAAAGGTGCAAGGGGCGGCAGAAGCGGATGCTGAAAAGCATCAGTGCTTTTGAAGACTAGCCGCTTCTTGGAAGGGGCTGCTTTTAACCCATTGGACACCTATAAAGAGCTCCTCTGTTCAGTTAACTCTTCCAGCTTTGTTCTTCCTTTTCTCTGGCAGATTTACTCCTTTAAATCTACGCTTGTAATACGCTCAGAGAAAGGAGGATTTGCTGTTATTCTGAGATTAGAGAGTCATGTGAAGCTTACTTGGGGTCTACTGACAAAAAGCTTGCATTGTGTTGCAGTGTGCATTTGCAAACTCTGCAACATCTGAAGGAATTGCTGAGATCCAACTAACTAATGCTTTGTTCTTTTTTCAATAGCCTCATATCCATAAGTAGCGTATGAGGGTTGTACTGTAGATTTTTGCCTTATTTTCCAGAAATTGATATTCTGAGGTAAAAGACAACTGATTCTAGAGTTACTGTATGGTTACTGTGATTAGTACTCGTTGATAGCCTTATTTCTTTTAATCTCTTTTGATGCTATCAATAAATCTCATGGCAGTGAAGTTCCTAAACAGCTGTGTTCAGTGTAGGCAATGTGGAATTATAGAAAGTGTTTCATAATTTGGGATTCTTTTTTTTTAAAGTTTGATTTTTATTTCCATATAGACATTCACATATTTATCAACTCATTTCTCTTTTCAGTCTTTTATACACTCATTACATATTTTATACATATTTCTTATACTTATCTTAATACATTATTTAATTCAGGGTTGCTTTCTTTCATCCCCTTTCCTTCTTACAGCCCCTCCTTCCCTTTCTTCCCTCTCCCTCCTTCTCCTCCTGAACTACTTCCCTTCCCTCTCTCCTCTCCTCTTCTCTACTTTCCCT
>QLTV01001483.1:8352366-8373835 GCA_003457575.1 Thermophis baileyi | reverse complement strand
AGTGAAAAATATGACAGATGAATAAAAGACAAAATTAGAAGATAAATTAGGTATTCAGATAACAAAAAAGATAAAATATTTAGGTATATATCTAACAGCAAGATGTACAACGATAAAAGAAGATAACTATGTTAAGCTGAAAAAGCAAATTGAAGTGGATATGGAAAAATGGAAGAACATACAAATATCGCTGATGGGCAGAATTGCGATAATTAAAATGAATATTTTACCGAGAATACTGTACCTGTTTCAGACGATCCCTATTAAACTAGAGAAAATTTTTTTTGAAGAGTTAAATAAGATAACAAGGGAATTTATTTGGCAGGGTAGAAAAGCAAGAATCAAACTAAAACTTATGCAGGATGCAAGATTGAGAGGTGGTTTTGGAGTACCTAATTGGGAACTTTACTATCAAGCTGCTGTACTGACATGGTTAAAAGAATGGGTTTTATTGAGAAATGTTAGACTATTAACATTAGAAGGTCATGACTTACAAACAGGTTGGCACTCATTTTTGTGGTATGGGAAGTGTAAAGCACACTCATAATTTGGGATTCTTCATGGGATGTCCAAGGTCATTAGTGGGTTCATGGACACTTTCAATAATACTGAACAGATTCATGTACACTGTGTCTTTCAAAAAAAAAAAGTAGGTAGTTTAATTGTATTGTTATATGGACGTGTATACGTGAGGTTATGAAGGATTACAAGAAGGGGAGGGATTGTGCCACATGCTACCTTTGGCATTTGATCCTCTCCTTGGCCTCCTTGACCCTCCTCCCTCTGGACACCATTGACAAGAAAACACATGGTCAAGAATGTTTGGTGGTGAATGTACAGTAGATTGAATATGATGACCATACAAAAGAAGAACATTGAAGAAGCTTGGTCGTATAAAGAAAATGAATGAGAATCAAATTGCAAATTAAAATATATGAAAAAAGAGTGAATGGGTTGAGAGGGAAGAGAAGACTAAGAAAGTTGTATTGTATCAAATTGATGAGAACTTCAAAAAGAGGGAACTGAGAAGTTTAAAGAACAAATGAAGTATATGGATGTGGGGATGGATTTCCTGGTATAAGCAGAGACAATAGGAGAAAGGTGATCTTGCAAATAATGATAAGGTCCCTGAAGGGATTTATAGGTGATAACTAGTTTGCAGCTAGGATCCATTTAAAGTAATCCATTTAAAGTGATAGACAGACCACTAGGGTTTAATGTAACAGAATACATAAGATATATTGATATGATTTCAGATTTTACAGAGTAACTAAACTTTGTGAAACTACCACTTTTCAAGTGTGGGTGCAGTATCAAAGAAGAATATCCACAATTATCTGAAAAGGCTGTCAAAATACTTTTCCCTTTCCCAAGTACAGTACATATCTATGAGAAGCAGGATTTTCTTCATTCACATCAAGAAAAACAACATAGTGCAATAGATTGCATACAGAACCAGATAATGGGAATTCAACTGACTTTTATTAAGCCAGATATTGAAGATATTTGCAAAATTTTAAAATAATGTCAGTCTTCTCATTATTTTTGTATTTGTTAAAATATAGGTTTTTTCACAAAAAATATTTTATTTATGTGAATATCTAACATTGTTATTTTTATACAGTTCAATAAATATTCCACAAATGCATCAATTTTAATTTTTAATATGGTAAATATCAATAAATACAACCCATACGAACAAAAGCTCTTTGGAGATTCTCCACAATTTGTAAAAGTGGAAAATAGTCTTGAGAGCAAAAGGCTTAAGAAACACTAATTTATAGTATTGTTTTAAATCTGATCAAGAATACCCATGAAAAGCCTAAGATCAAGGCATAGAATAGGCATCTAAACATTATGGTTCCAACTTCTTCTGGTATTTTTTTTTAACTGGAACATTGTTTCTTGCAACTAGATTCATTTCCATTTCTGATTCTTCCTCGTTGCTAAGATCCTAACAGATACTCCCTTCTTCCTGTTTTCAAAGTCCTATTAAAGTTTATGAAACAGACAAAACAGAACAAAACAATGTTTATGGCTGGTCCAGTTTAACTTGTTGATTTTCTCCAGCTGATTCTCCAATTCAAAAATTCTGATGTTGATACAGTTGGTTGTGAAATACATTACCTGACTCTGTAGTTTCTTCCCCAAACCCCCAAAACTTTAAGCTTAGACTGTCTACCGTTGACCTCACCCCATTCCTAAGAGGTCTGTAAGGGGCGTGCATATGCGCACCAGTGTGCCTACCGTCCCTGTCCTAAGGTCGTACACGTAAAGTATCATGTACTCATAACCATGCTCGTACTTATTATTATTATTTTTTCACAATCATGTTTATACTTTATCTGTAATCATACTATTTCGGTCTCCTTGACTACAAACAAACAAACAAACAAACAAACAAACAAAATAAATAAATAAATAAATAAAATGACTTTGCAGCCATCAGCTCATACCTATTTATAGTTATATGTAACTCAACCCTATTAAGCCACAATGAGATGTCCTTTTGCAGTTTACTGTGTTGAGATGGACTTACTCCCAGGTGTTTGCACCCAGGATCCCGTCCTTGAGAGCTTTCTTTTTACCCAATGCTTATTAATAGGATCTAGTTCTATTAACTCTTCCCAGTGCTGAAGTACTACATTCCCATCCTTGAGTCAGCAGAAAACTGTAATGCCATACAATTTGTGGTCCCCACTGGCAATGCCTCCACCATCTTAGTTTCAAGTCGTTGTAGTCATTTAAGTTCTCTGCAGGGTAATTTTATGTATCTTGAAGTTGCCTTTGGGTGGTGTTGGAATAAATAGAAAAGTGCCACGAAACTACTATTACTATAGTTAGCTATTATTAAAATGAAACATCTTTCCCCAGTTGCATCTAAGCAGAGCACATATGTACCCCAGCAGCATATTTTTTCTTCTTGTCTATTCCAGATATTGTCTTCATCTTGATTCTAATCCATAAATGAGACAGGTTTTAACCAACCTTGACTACACGGATGTTTCATTTTAATAGTAGCTAACTGAACTTGATTTTGTCTGCATCCTGTTGGAATATAGAGGATAAGGGAGTACAATATATGAGGTGCAGACTAATTTTAAGAATATACTAATGTGGATCACTGGGGCAAAGAAGTAATAAACAGTTTCACTGCACATTGCTTAACAATGAAGTGATAATTGCTTCTTGGTCTTCAATTTTATGCACAGCACAAAATAATAACCTGTTTGGTTAGCAGTGTTTTCATTCTCTGTAAGATGCTCTGTTGCCTGGCTGAAGGCATTTTATGAAGCTGGTCTTGGATCATAAGAAAGAATTCTTGTTGGTAAGTAATTTTATAGCAGCCTTATTGTGCTGTAGCTTCAGGTTTGTTCAGTCTGTTTATTTGGGAATTCGGTGAAGTTTATTGACTCCTTCCCTCACTAGGCTGTTTTATTCATCTGCTTCTTCTAAGCGATCCAACCCATTAAGTTTAATCTGAGCCACTTTTGAGATGTGTGGCTTTTTGACTAGACCAACAAACTAGTGTACCATCCTGAGTTTTTGCAAATTTAACAAAGGCCTTAAATTTTTGCCTAGGTTGATTTGATTTCTCTTGCACCAAACTCAACAATATGGTTATATGATGAACCCTACCATAGTACTTTTGGACCTAGTTCTGTTTTTTTCAGGTTTGGGGCTGATTATTACCAGGTACATTTGAAGATGATTCTATCCACTGCATCACAGTCCATGATTTTTTAAGATAAAAAATACTAAGAGCCGCGGTGGCACAGTGGTTAGAATGCAGTACTGCAGGCTAATTCTGCTGACTGCAGGCTGCCTGTAATTTGGCAGATTGAATCTCACCAGGCTCAAGGTTGACTCAGCCTTCCATCCTTTCGAGGTCCGTAAAATGAGGACCCAAATTGTTGGGGGCAATATGCTGACTCTGTAAACCGCTTAGAGAGGGCTGTAAAAGCACTGTAAAGCGGTATATAAGTCTAAGTGCTGTTGCTATTGCTATTGGCTATAATCTGACTACCTTTCCCCACTTGCATCTAGCCACAGTACAAATATGACTTGGCATCTTCTTTTTTCCACAGTGCATCCGTGACGTTGCATTCCATCTCATAGTTTGGGAGGAATTAGGGGAGGGTTTTGGTCATTCTTCCTGTACAACTAGCCAATTTTACCCCTTCATTCAGGGAAGAAATGTGAGGAAGAGCCTTTTTATTTGGGTTCTATCTTCTCTCTTCCCCATCTTCAGGTAACAGCAGCAAGGATGCTTCTCAGTGACATGAAGCAGGTAAGAAGAGCTTGGAGATTTCAATGAATTTCCATGATATTTGTTCTGCAATACTTAGCTATTGCTGAACATTCCCATTAATGGTGGCTGGCTATCTAGTCACTCCTTTCTCTTGAGCAGAGAATCTCGGAGTGCCTTTTTACAGAGAGGTCAAGCAAATAAAACAAGATTCCCCCTCCTTTCCAGCTATTATTCTTCTCCCCAGAAACTGTATCACCTTGATGGTGGATTATTGCACAATATGCACTTTAGCTGATGTGTATATACTGCACGAAGCATAAATTAATACAAATCAAAATTGATTCTCATAAAAATGTTGACATTATGTTTACCAGAGTATTAAAACACTGTTGGCTACTCAATAGCATATAGAATCAGAGGAGAAAACAATGCTGTGAGGTTATGGTATCTGGGACACGAGATCTGGAATTATTCTGTACATAATGTACTGTATTTCATCAGTGATACTGTTTGTTTCTGAAAAAAAGGTGTTTTTTTTAAAAAAAATCTGAATGTGTATCTACACTTGTATGAAATACATGTACATAGACATACTGTATATATATACATATATGTTCTTCATTTTTTAGGTTGCCAAAGCAAATAGAAATCAATGAAAGTAGCCAAGGTGCTGAGGTTGTTTCAAGTAAATGAAGAAACAATTAATTTACATTTTACATCTGTCATTGTTACTCACTGATTAAAAGCAAGGTCTGTTCGCTGCCAATTCCAGAGTGGAACCACTAGCATTGATGGAGTTTGTTGGGGATGAAACAAACGTCACTGAAATGTTTATTGCATTACATCAATATTTTCTGCAGAAATTATTGGGAAAACAGTTCAATAATCTGGTAACAACTTTAAAAATTCTCTTAAATGGAATTGTGGTTCACCCATCCATTTGACAATCACTAGGATTGTCAACAGCTGTTTCTGTGAGTTCTTGCAAGCTCATGCTTGTAGCATCAGGAATATTGCCTAACCACCCAGAAGTCTCTCAGTTCCCTTTTAATTTAAATTTATTAATTATTAATTTAATTTAATTTTAATTTAATTTTTCCAAGCATCAAGAAAATTCCAATGACTCTTCCATTTACATTATGCAACCAAAGCACCTAAGCTTTACCTCTGTACTTAGTGCTTCCAGTGAGCAATCTGGTTTCACTTCATCTTATATTGAATTATTTGTTCTTACAGCCGAAGGACTTGCAACAATTTTCTCCCGCACTATAGTTGAAAGGCATCCATTTTTCTTTCTACAGCCTTTTGGATGATCCAGCTTTTACAGTCAGATGCTGCAACTGGGAATACCATTGCTTTGACAGTACTTACCTTTGTTCTCAATGTGATATATCTATATTTAATATTTTGCCTAGCTCTATCATTGTCTTTCTCCCACATAGCATACATTTCTTTATTTCATGGCTACATTCACCATCCCTTTGAATGTTTGACCTAGGATGATAAAAATTATTAACATTATGGCTTCTTTCCTCCCTACTTTCCTTGAGTACAATTTGTTTGTTGATACAATCCTATATCTGTCTGTCTGTCTATCATCTCTCTCTCTCTCTCTCTCTCTCTCTCTCTCTCTGTCTCTCTCTCTCTATGTCTATCTCTCTCCCTCTGTTTCTCTCTCTCTCTATCTATCCATCTTTCTCTCTCTCTCTCTATCATCTATCATCTATCATCTATCATCTCTATTTCTCTATCCTTCTTTCTCTCTCTCTCTCTCTCTCATCTCTCCTCTATCTCTCTCTCTCTCTCTCTCTCTCTCTCTCTCTCTCTCTCTCTCTCTCTCTCTCTGTGTGTGTGTGTGTGTGTGTGTGTGTGTGTTCTCTCTCTCTCTCTAATCTCTCTCTCTCTCATCTCTTTCTTTCTCTCTCTGTTTCTCTCATCTTTCTTTCATCTCGCTCTCTCTCTCTCTCTCTCTCTCTCTCTCTCTCTCTCTCATCTCACAGTAGGTTTACACTCTCAATTTTTAACCAATAAAAGGCTTCTTAAATTTTTCTTGCTTCTAGCCATCAGGGTGGTTCTATCAGCATGTCTGATGGTTCAATTATTATGTAGAGTTATAATACAATTCCATTGTTTTGTTCAAAGATATTTTTAGAAGGTCAATGTCCTGATTACAGGAATATATGGGGTAGACTAGTTCTATCCTTAATTCCAGGTCCCAACATTGTGCAAATATATAGGCTTACATTCACTTTCACATACCTTAATAAAGAAATGGTAGGAAGTAACCAATTTCAGCACCGTGTTTATAAAAGATACAACAATGTGAACAGAAATGAAAGGCCTAATTAATATTCAAATCTTGAAGATCTATATCCCATGATTATTCGCTGCTCTTAGCATCTTTCCTTGGAAAGGACAGAAATTCTATAGAAGAGAGATACAGAATTCGTATTGGATGAGGGGGAGGAAAATTATTTCTATAGTTCTGTCTGGAGTGTATAAACAAACAAATGACATTTAAGCCATTTCTGAAATAATATATTTAGCCCTAGGAAGATTGAAGGGAACAGGAGTCACACTTAAGAAGCAGACGTTTAAAGCCTCAGCCATTCCTTGTCATTTCATGGAGCATGTGCTGCAAAGTATTTTTCAAGATCTGGGCCAGTATCGAGATACACGAACAGGAGGAAGATCATATTACAGCGGTGGGGGGCATGAAGAAAAGTGGGGAAGTGACCTTCTGACCATCTTGAGGGATACTAATTCTGATAGTTACAGTTGCCTCTTCTCAAAGCAGAAACGCTCCTCCTCATTAAGAATAGTCTTGCCCAAAAAGCACCCAGCTGACCAAGGCTAATTTTGAAAAGCTAGGCAGAATTGGGTGGACTCAATAAGAGTGAGAGACTACCAGGGAATTAATGCAGTTGTAGACTGTCCGGTAAAAGGACATCCTTGAAGAAGACAATGGTGATGATTCTACACTGTTGTCTAGAAAGCAGCATGGATATATTCATACGATCACTTGGGATCGTGGGAGACTTTCCTTTTTCTTGCTCAGGTGGGGGAGGACTGGTTCTATCAAGGAAAAGGGTTACAAAGATTATTTAAAAGAAAGGTAGCAATAGGTTGGAAGGATATGAAAACATACCTATACCCACACTTGATTTCATAGTAGACTGCAACGGACAAAAGGGGAAATCAGCATTGATTTGCTGAGTCCCCCATTTAAGTGATATGGTAAAGATCGAGGATTAAGTACCAATGCATAATTTACAAGGTCATCCTTAGGGAAAGCATAGCTCATTTAACTTATCCATCCAGAGTAGAATTGTTCACTTCTTGTGAAGCCCTTTCATCTCAACAATTTTTCCTGATCTCATTCTGAATTACATCTGTCCCACCCCCACCCTGTCCAACACTAGAATTACTTAGAGAGTGAGACGGACTATGTATACATTTGATAAATAAATAGTAAATTAGAGGCATTTTTCTGCAGAATGAAAAGTTTGGTGTCCTGTGAGATTACTTCAAAGAAAAGGATGTCTTTGAGATTCAAACTGGCCTAGAAGAGAATTATTGGTATATAGATATGACCCTTGGGCAACTGCTGTTAAGAGCCAATCAATGTGAAATGAAATATGCATGTCCTCTTCCATTTCCTCATGATTGCCTTGTGGCTATATTGAGGACTGGCATGAGTGTTTGACTGAAATGAACCCAGGCACTTTTATGCGTATCTACCTGTGATCTGTGTAAATCTTCTTTCTTCTTGTCCTCTCCTGCAGTGAGTGCTGTTGTCCTTCCAAGCCTTTTTCTCCTCCCTCTTTCATTTGCATCAAGCTCTTCATCAGGATGTCTCTTCAGTTCCAACCCCATTCTCCTGCCACTTCCCTTTTCAGCTCCATTCTTCTCTTGTTGTTGTCAATTTCATTTCATCCAATTTGTTAGATTCCCAGCAGGATTCCCAGCAGGGGTGGGTTCTGGATCCTTTTGCTGCCGGTTCGCTCAGGGTCGCGGCGTGCGCACGCCCCCGCAGCAATAAAAAAATAGCTTCTGCGCATGCGCAGAAGCAAAATCCAAGATGGCGGCACCCACGGGTACACCAAAAGAACCGGTTCCGTGGTGTCATCGCTGGTTTACTAACGGTTCTAAAGAACCGGTTAGAACCGGTAGGAACCCACCTCTGATTCCCAGAAATGTTAGTTGTTATGAATACAATTGCCAGAGCTTATTGTCAGTTTTAGCCATGTTCATCAATACTGAAAATCTTTAGAACCTCCACAAGGAAAGGAAGTTCTGAATGGACACAGAGGCCTCCCTTTCCCTAGCTGTGACCCAAGAACCAAGAATGACATGTGGAGTTACTTTGAGTAACTACTTTATTGTTGTTTCCCCATAGACAGAAATCTTGCCAAACCAAAGCAACTATCTGCATGTTGTTGTGGGAAAATAGGAAGCCGAAGGAGTATTAGATACGTTTCCCATCTTGAGTTATTTATAAAAATAATAACGGCGGGATAAAGAAAAATCTAAAAAACCTCCACCACTATAGATATACTCTGTGAACTGCTAGGGAGGGGCCATCTTTGCCCCTTTCCTGCCTATCAGACATTCCAAGTTCAGCTGCCTCTTTGCTCCTCTGGGAAGCAGCCCCTCCCTCCTGGGACTCTATACTACTGTACATTCCACCACACCGGGTCTTGATTTCTTGCAGAGACCATGTCTCGTCCACTTTCACATACTTCAGTTTGGTTTGGTTTTTAAGAAATTGGTCTCCTCTTTAAGAACTGGAGATGATTATTTTTGAAAACAAACAGCACTATTCAGGTCCATCTGAAGTAAGCATTATTGAGTTCAATACTTCCAAGTAAGTGTGAGTAAGTCTACAAATCTGTGTCGTTTCTTAGACTATCCCATTGGATACGATGAGGCCTATTCTTTCTATTTCCTTTTCATCTGCTTTGGAGAAAGTAATGTAAATTATTTCCACATCTGATTTTTCTCTGCAATATTGCCAGATGCTTTAAGCAGAGACAACACTGTTTAATTTTTTTTTCTCCTTAGCGTCTAGTTTTGGCACCATGTAAATAAATCAATAGAATATGATAATAGAAAAATAACAGATAGTTATCTTTCTGCTCTTCTGAACCAAATCTGCAAATGCTGGAAAACATATTTCTTTCTCCGCCAGTGATAAGTCTGAAGTTACAGATGGAGAATATCACAATATTGTCCTAAAGACTGAAATATGTTCCATGAGAAAGCATCAAAAAGAACTCCCTGCTATTTCTAAAATTACACAAATATGCATCCCGCCTGCGGGCAATTTAAACTGGGAAGAAAGTGCAAAGTACAAAGAACTTGTGGCAGATATAGAAGAAGATAGAAAAATCTATATCATCACCAATTAATTAGAATAAATGTGCCATGGGAAAATAATTAGAGGAGTGTGTCAGACAGATGTCCATAAACTGGAGTGAGCATTGTGCTTCATCACTATCAACAATAACATGAATACATTAACTTATGTTTCATGTTTTCATTTTGGTATCTTTATGTTAGCATATTTAATGGGATACTTTCACTTTCTGCATAAAAGCTATTTTGGTGAAGGATCAAGAAAATGATGGCCCTCCAGATGTTGTGGAATGGCACTTTCAAGAGTCCCAGGCTAACAAGGCCAATAGTGAAGGGTGCTAGAAATATAGCAGCTAAAAATATAACAGTTAAAATAAAAATAACGGTTA
The DNA here is from genome assembly GCA_003457575.1 of Thermophis baileyi. Taxonomy (NCBI): domain Eukaryota; kingdom Metazoa; phylum Chordata; class Lepidosauria; order Squamata; family Dipsadidae; genus Thermophis; species Thermophis baileyi. Next base: position 8,363,836 of record QLTV01001483.1, on the reverse strand, counting down.
TGTAATACAGTGTTATGTTTTCATAACACTGTATGAAAACACTGGTTATCCATGTGGCTTTATAACAGCATGAAAGTCATACTATTTCCTTGTGGTTTGTTCCCTCTGAACATAGGCATTCCAATTAGCTATCAAGGGGCACAGCCAGTATTACCGTTAATGCTATGTTAGGACTGAAACTAACCATTATACCAAAGTACAAACAGAATGCTGCAGGTATCTGATAGGAAATGGAATGGAATATCTTGCTAGAGAGTCTAAAATCTGCACAGAACAGTCCAGAAATTTTATCTATATACTCTTGTCATGATCTTTAACTGGGCAAAAAGGTGTATCATGGGACAACAATTTTTGAACCAAGATAACTCAAATGGGCTAATTTACCGAATGTATCCAAAATCCAGGACCCATGACTCCTGAGAGAATGAAATTTGGGGAAGTTGTGGCTGCTTCAGTGCTGGTGGCTGCTGCGCTGCTGGGCTGCTACTGCAACCAAATGATCTTTGTTTTCATTGTTCCATGACATTTCCCAGCCAGTCTCGCAATCCCTTGTGGGACAGGACAGCACCGAGGAAGAGAGGAGAGGGGAGGGGAAGGAAGATTTCCAAGGCTCCCTGCCAGATTCCCACAAAGAACTCAATGGGGAAGCCAGCAGGAAGTCAAAAGTTGCTCCTGCTCCCACTGCTTTTTTTGCCCATTGTGGGTCATTCTGTTTCTCTGTTTAGGTGAGGAAGTATCTTGCCAATGGGGCAAGGGTTGTCTAGTAATGTATTACGTGGCACTTCCTCCATCAAGCTGCTGGGAGAAAGAAGTCAGAACTAATGAGAGCTTGCTTTAAGCAATTGTGATCATTCTTTGCAGACAAAGTTGAGCAGATCAATTTGTATTGATTTCAATATTGGAGCAAGTTACAGGGAAATGATAATTGTCTGTCAAGTTTATATGATTGCCTTTGGCCATATGGAAGTAAATCTTGAGGATGTGGGAAGATTTGTGGAGAAACAAGGGTTATTGCTTGTTTACTTAACCCTTACCCTTCCTGGCTGATTAATTCAGCTAGACTGGTTAAGGGAAGTGATTAACACTTTCTTCAGGCCAGCACAGATCCATTCTTGAATAGTCCATTCTCAGATAAGGTGGTTGAGAAAGTGATATCCTTATAGTTCCAGCTGCACCTGAGTGAAAACTGATTTTCTGGGTCCATTTCTACGGGGGCAATATTTCCAGCGTTGAAGATATAGTTTGTTTGAAATATTTCACACTTGTTTCAACATTTCATATAAACATTTCATATATAAGTTTGCTTAAATTAAGGTTAGGGTTGTCACTGAGATGACACAAAGCAATGGAGACAATGTATTCCCTTGATAGATTCCTCTTTTGAGGTTTACATTTCCATTTTATTCACTACTTACCATTAGTATTTTCCATTTTTTCCCCTACGCTTCTTTTACAAAATTCTGGCCGTTTGCACTCATGGGAAATGTATTCAAACATTTCTGTATTGCGCTATGTGGAAGAGAACCAGATGCTCTTTTATTATCAATTCAAACCATTTGTAAGTTGTTTTTTCTTTGCTTGCACTTTTTTTTTAGGTTTTTTTCCCAGAATAGAAGCAATGAATTTTTGAATATGTAACCTGAAAATACAGTTGTTAATATACAATTAAGCAGCTTAAACGCTGTTGGCAATCAAGTAATTGGTCTATAGTTGCCTACAGCTACACTCTTGTTGCTGTTATTTTTTGCTAAAAATGTTTTACTTTTTATTATCCATTCTTTTAACTTTTCTAGTTTGTAGAATTTCATTAAATTGAATAGTCAGTCTTTTGTAGAGAGCCATCAGATGCTTAAGTCAAAATCCAACTGAATTTTCTTAGTACACTCCACTTCTTAGCTTTTTTTGGTTTGCTTTTTAATCATTTCTGATATTATGATCGTATCATCCATTTTAATTTGAGACAATGTTTTTCTCAATCTCTTTTATCTATGTTGCATCTTTATTATGTTCTTTGGGGTTCTCCCAGAGGTTGCTCCAAAATTTTAATGTTTCATCTTTATCGGGGCAAGCATTTACGGTTGCAGTATTTCCTAGAAATGTTTTATAAAGTGGATGCTGGTTTGTTGATAACTACTAATGTCAAAATTGTCATTTTATTTAATATCAGTTATTTTTCTTTGAAACATTATAAATCATTGATTTAATTTTTCTGAGGAGTCCTTAATTGTCTTAGTTGATCTTATTATTTTTCAGTTTTCTGTCCTTCAGATTTTTTAGATTGTTGATAGCAGTTCTTATTATATTGATCATTTTTTTCCAATCAAACTTTCCAATTTGGTGATTAGGCTTTTGTTTTCTGGCACTCTGTCCCAATTCTGGTGCTATACTATAAATCAATTGATTCATTTTAACCGAAACTAGAACTAAAAACTTTATTTCAATATTTTCCATAAATTTGCATCTTTCAAAACTTTTGATTTTGTTTTCTCCCTGTCTTTTTCAATGATGGGGCAGTATAGTTTGAGTGTTTCATATGTTCAATGATTTTTCAGTTGTATTTGTTGTCAGAGAACTGATGTTCAGCATTTGGTTGCTCAGGGTTTTCATCTATTTCTTGATTTTTTAATCCTTCTTTAATGCTTCTCTAGTTTGATTTTTGACTTTTAACTTGTAAATTTTAGCTTTGTTTTTTAATTTTCTTTTTAACTGTGTTTTTAGTCATGTTTTATATTGTTTTATTAAGTTGTTTGTAAACAACCCAGAGTCACTTAGATGAGATGGGCAGTATCACAATTTGATCAAACAAACAAACAAACAAACAAACAAACAAATTTCATCAACTTATTATCTGTCTCAGAAGTTAATAAAATGGAATGTTCCTCTTCAAAAATGTCATTTCTTTAATGGCCTTCAATTTTAATTGTTGTTATCAATATTATTAGCATTCACAGCTAGTTTTTCCAATTTTTGCAACTTTGTATCTATAAAAGCCTTTTTTGAGAAATCTTTTTTTGATCCATTAATCACTATTCATCAGTTTCTAAGCCTGAATATTTGCATTTCTATATATCAAATATTCTCTTTTGAAATTCCCTAGTTTTAGGGTTTTATTTGAAATAGACTTCATGTTTGTTTGACTTTTTTTTCTCTTTCACTTTGCTCGGTCTACCAGTTGCTTTACAGCTGGCCATCCTGATTGCTCAGCAGGGCCATTGAAGTGCTATAGTCTATTTATTGATTGATGCCCAATTAATAATTATACTATATCTATATCAGCCTATTTATTGATATTAGACCTGATTTATGACCCTTTTGACCTGATTAATGACCAGTTTGTTGTGTACCTTTTATGCGTTCACCATTGAGCATGTGTTTGGCATACATTTTTTTTCTGGAACATATATGACCTGGTTGTTAACCTGCCAGGGAATAAGCCACCACCCATTAAGTTGCTGATATCCTGAAGGCACACAGAGCATCTCACCATGGCCAAATAATGGTCCATGAGTGGTGGTGGTGATGGTGGTTGTAATGTGAGAAATATTAATCTACTAAATCTCCAGTGGTTTTTCTCTATCCTATCAGATCTGGCTGGGTAGACATTATCTGGATTCCTTTGGTGAAGCATCATCACCTGGGAAATCCTAGCATGCTTTATTTCTCATGTTGTCTTCTACCTTATGGAACAGTCTTTGCCCAGAAATTCAGATTAACTTGCCCTTAATGGACTTCCAGAAAGGCATGAAGATTTGTCTTTTCCCTCAAGCCCTGGAATTGGGATATTAATGGGGCTCAGAGTGAGTTTATGTTGTCAGAAAATATTTATAGTGCCCTTGACTTGGTTCTTTTTAACTGATTTTGACTGTGTATTGTGCTTCTGTTTCCCTGTTTGCCACCCAGAATTCCATTGGCTAGATGGGTGGCCATAGCTATTAATTAAACCAACCAACAAATCAACAAACAAATGCTTTATTAGCAGTAAAAACAAATGTAAAATCATGAATTGGTAGCCAAGGCATGTTCTGACAAAACAGAAGATGAAAGATGAAAGCAAGCTACTGCTTTCTCTTTAACAGCTGAAGGTTAATATCTGATAGCTCATAACATCTTTGTCCTAATGCATTTATAATGATTTACTGAAATGATTCTGTGGCTAAGGAACTATAGTCGTGTTCTTGTGAATGAAGTGTTACATCCTTTGATAGCTTTAGGCATATCAAGGCTTCAGCTGATTGTTGATGATAATTTTACAAACTGTAATAAGGGTAAGGGCAATGTCATTAGTGTCAGTTAAGCTATTAATAACACCCATTGTGCCATTCCCAAATGCCATAGCCTCATGAGCACACATTACTATTGCCTGCTAAGACAACATATCGTTGTGGCTGGTGAAAAAAAAAATGTAAATAGAAATGCATGCCTTAGACTTTACGTTTAAAAAATTTGCTCTGGATTACATCTATTTACTGCAGAATCCTCAGGGAACGTGACATTTCTGCAGTGGTGGGTTGCTCCCGGTTCGGCCCGGTTCTGTAAACCGGTAGCGGCAGCAGGAGGCTCCGCCCACACACCCGGGATGCTTCTGCACATGCGCAGAAGTGTGCGCGTGCAAACCGGTAGCAATGGGTTTTAGAACCCACTACTGCATTTCTGGGAGGCATCAGATTGGGGAAGGCAACCCTTGATGCTGGCAAATGGCATTAATATCTCTTGTGTATTGAGTCTTTCCTACACACACACACACACACACACACACACCACACACACACCAGAGGTGGGTTCCTCCCGGTTCTAACCAGTTCTTTAGAACCGTTAGTAGCTCGGCGATGACATCACGGAGCTGGTTTTGTCGGTGTCTCCGTGGGCGCCGCCATCTTGGATTTTGCTTCTGCGCAATTTTTGATTGCTGTGGGAGCGCACGCACAGCGGGACCCTGAGCAAACCGGCAGCAAAAGGATCCAGAACCCACCCCTCACACACACACACACACACACATTTTTGTGTATATAAAACAAAAGTCTAAACAAATCTAAAGGGAGAGGTAAAAACATTAAATGGATACAGAGGAGCACAAAAGTTAGTGTATGGCTAATGAAGTCTATCACAGTACAAGATACTCTTAAATAACATACTAGATGCTCATTGAGACTAGTTTGAGGAATCAGAACCCGGCAACATTGTATGGTGGCAGGATTAGTGGCAGGAAGCAGGGAGATGTTGGTGTCTCCTGGGTAAATATACAGTAATCGTGAAATGATGCTAGTATGAACATCTCTGTAGTACAGGCATTGGAGCTGTACATGCTCTGTTGTTTCTACGTGTCCAGAGTCACAGGGGCATTGTCTCTCCGAATAAGGAATCTTCCTTTATCAGCCTTCAAGGTTATCTGAGGGGAGGACATGACATCATGCCAGAGTAATGGCCCTCCAGTGGTTAGGTACTTCAAGGTTAATAAAATATGTCTCGGGAGAAGCAGAGTATCTATTGCATTCACTGGCAATAAAGTTCGGAGTTCTGGCAAAGTCCAATTGCCACCCTGTGTCTGGTACACACTATTTAACGACAGCTTTGGCCTGATTGTAGCCCATGCTGTGTAAAAGACTTGGGGAGTAGACCAAGAACAAGAGTTTAGTTGCTACTGCCTTCTTCCATGTGGATTGAAAATCATCCCTCAAAGTTAGCGGAGCAAGGCCAAAGGGAAATAAAGATAGCTTGAGCCAGTAGTTGGGTATACACAACCCACACTCGAGCCTTCATTTTCATGAAGCATCCAGTTTTGGTCACCATATTTTAAAAATAATATGTTGAGACTCTGGAAAGAGTGCAACGAGAGAGACAGAGGTGGAGCCTGGGCCGTCCGTCAACCCTCAGATGGAGAGTCCACAACCCCCAGGTCTGGAGGTGGCTGATGAGGAAGAGGAGGAACAGCTGAGTCCAGTGCTTGATGTGCGGATGTGCAGAAGGCAGAGAAGAGGAGAGCAGTGGAAATCTATGGGCCGATCCTTGGGACGGAAGAGCCACCGCTGCCAGTGAACCCCATCCTAGCTCTGGGGATAAAAGGCAGGGGGCGGAGATGAATAGATGTGGCAGATAACTATTCATCTTCCAACCGGACAGCCTTGTTAGCCTGCGTTGAGAGAGAATCTTTTTGCTGGGGCTGCCAGCACTCCTAATTAAAGGAAGCTTTGAGTTCACTTCAGAGGGTTTGTTGTGTTTGGGGAGCTGGGTCAGAACAGCTGGAGACTAAAACATATGAAAAAATAATTGCCGGAATTGGGTATGTCTAGTCTAGCGAAAAGAAAGACTAGGGATTACATGATAGCAGTGTCCCAATATTTGAGGGGCTGCCACAAAGAAGAGGGGTTCAACCTATTTTCCAAAATACCAGAAGGCAAAGCAAGAAACAATAGATGGAAACTAATCAAGGAGAGAAGCAACCTAGAACTAATGAGAAATTTCCTAAGAGTGATTAACCAATGAAACAACTTGCCTCCAGAAGTTGTGGGTGCTCCATCACTGGAGGCATTTAAGAAGAGATTTGGCAGCCATTTGTCTGGAATGATTTAGGGTTTCCTGCTTGAGCAGGGGGTTGGACTAGAAGACCTCCAAGGTCCCTTCTAACACTCTTGTTATTCTACTTTTTTTTTGTTGTTGTTATTCTGAGGCCTGTATCCAATCTCATGATGGTATTAGAGATACATTTTGGGACTTGAAGGCCGATCTTAAAAATTTAGATCGAACAAGTTGTAATTGTACGAAGTTGAAAAAGGGGCCCAAGGAAGTACTGTAAAGAAGTTGTGCTATTGGCTTAGCTTTGAAAAGTTTCAGTGCTGCAGGAATGTAGAAGCTACCTCTTGCCTTGAGAAATTTGAGACGGTTGAGTTCCTCTGTACATTTTCAGCCACGTAGTCCCCATTGGGTTTAGAAATTATTTATTGGCATATATTTTCCTGTATTTTCAATTGAGGGATATAAAAAAATTAATGAACAATGTATGTAAAAATTTAAACATGGACTTTTGACAATATATGTGTGTAGGCATACACAAGTTAGTCTATCAAAGAAAATCCCTTCCTAAATGTCAAGATCACTATTAAAACTAAGTCTCATTTCTTAGGTATAATTCATTTCCTACAGGAATGTTCAGTTCTGGCCCTGAGTATCAAGTGTAATAACTGAAGTCTTAAAGGCCCCAAATTTAATGTTGTGTGTTACATAAAAAATATGGTCAGCATAGGACGGAAGTGAATGTTTGTAAATGTTGTTCCAGGAGCTACATTTTGAATGAAGTAAAACAGAAAGGACTTCTTAACCCTGTGACAATCATAATTGGGTAACTCCTGTGATCATGACCGCTCAGTGGCTGCAAAGCAGAAAATGAAGACTGTAAAAATGTCACATAAAGAAAAATGCAGAACGGGTTTAAAATGCCTTTAAGTAGCTGGAAGAAATATAATAAATGTTTTTCTGCAACATTGATCATACTGTATCAAAGGAAATATTAGTGTGCAGGGAGTCATGATTATGTTGGTAGTAATTCTCAGAGTCAGAAATTACTAGGAGGTGTCATCCTTTATCACCTGAACTTTTATTGGTTGCTATTATTTAAAAATGTCCCTGTATCAGTCCTCTAACTAGATTTTTTTTAAATGAAAACTAGGTTCATTGGTAGTAACTAAATCAGAAATTCATATGCCATTTGTATTTAAATATGTTTCTACTATACGTATTCTAATATTTCATGAAATATCTAGGTAGTCCTCACTTACTGATCCCTCATTCAATGACCATTCAGAGTTACGACAGCTTGAAGTTGTGGCTGTTACACCATCCCTCTGGTCATGTGATCGCATTTCAGGTGCTTGGCAAATGGCACACATTTATATGGTCATGTGATTGCCATTTGCACACTTCAAAAATGGCTTCCAAGAAGCAAAGTCAAAGGAGAAACCAGCAGGTCAGAGTCACGTGACATCACACTTAACAACTGTGAGTAATTCACTTAATGACCGTAGCTGGAACTGATGAAGTCTGGCACAATCATGTGATATTTCATTGTATGACCATGCCGCTTAGTAACAGAGTTGCCATTCCCAAATGCAGGCGGTCAGTGAGGACTAGCTGTACTAAAATCAGTTTATCAGTTTGGTTATAAAATATGCCTCAAAAATAAATTCTCCTCACTTCAATTTTAGTCAGACAGGATGCTGGTGCATAATTCTGTACCAGAATCCCATCAGCATAAAGTCCCCTATTAATGGATTATTTGACCAGGGCAGTTATAGAAATGTGAAAATGCACACATACAAAGTTCAGTAAGGTGCTTTCATTGTTTCAGTTTTACTGCCTGTATTCACAGATCCTGCTAAGACACAGCCTCGTTAGCTGTTTAATTTACAAATTAATATATATATATATACAAAATATTGTCAAAATAAGTAAGCAGGATCACTTTTATTAAAATAAGTAATAATGAACTCATTTGCAAAATCAGAAAATTGATATTCTGACATTTTGTGAGGCCCTGCATATTGTGAGGCCCTATTCCTTATGCTCAGGCCATAAAGGGTTTCCAGTCTTTTATAAAAGTACCAAAATAAATGCAATATTCCATCTGGCAAGAAAATAACTATATCATGAGATTCCCCACCCCCACCCCACTTCGTCTGAAAGGCTGAAACTGGCAGGATGTTTTTCTTTGGAGCCCAAACAATGGAAGTCACTACTCGCTCCTTTAAAAAAATGTTAATGTACATGTAGTTTGTTAATAAACCAAAGCTAAGTAATCTGAATAATAGATGTAAATTGCAACATTTCTGCTTCTTGAAATGCATAACCTCAAGGTTCTTCTAATCCATGGGTGTCAAACTCGCTGTGTCACATTGCAATCACGTGACATATCATGATATTTTTTCCCTTCATGGAGCTGGGGTGGGCGTGGCCTGTGTGTGACGCATCCAGCCCGCAGGCCGCCAGTTTGACACCCCTGTAAATCCAACCAGCCAGCTTTTTCCCATGTTCTCTTCCAGAAGCTTCTAGTAATACACAATATGTAAAATGGTGTTGCTAGGCTGCAAAGTTTCTACTCTACTCAATTATTTTAGCTGCTGCTCATGCAGTTGAAGAAGCTTGAAGTATATGAAAAGAATTCTGCCTTCCCCAAATTGGCTGCCATTCTGCAGATTGCTGAGGTTTGGTTTCCTCACTCTGTTCTCCACATCTGCATCATACTTTCCTTAATTGATTGGTGGTGCAGTGGTTAGAATGCAGTATTGCAGGCTAACTATGCCCAAATTCCAGGAGTTCGATCCTGACTGGCTCAAGGTAGACTCAGCCTTCCATCTTTCCAAGGTCGGTAAAATGAGGACCCAGATTGTTGGGGGTAATCTGCTGACTCTGTAAACTGTTTAGAGAGGGCTGTAAAGCACTGTAAAGCGGTATATAAGTCTAAGTGCTATTGCTATTTGTTGTGGTCTTGTATTTCCTCTTTTGCAGCTGAATTGATGGAAGTCAGCAGTTCTATATTCTAACTTGGATTGCTTAGTCTCCTATTAGATGTGATTTCATAGTAAACAACATTACATTGGACAGATGGCCTATGTTTACAGCAACCATATGTCCTTTGTTTCAGAAAGCTGTCCTTTAGATTTTATTTTTTTCAAAAGCTTACTTTTGTCCTTTAGTTCGGTCATTTAACTTTTGCCATTTACCATTACTATTACAAATACAAATGGTACCACTTAATGCACAGATTTCACATTGATATGAAAAATATGGAAATTGATTTGTCTTTTTAAAATAAATTTACCCATACTGTTTTATTTCACATATTTTAATCAGAATATGCGTTTTTGTAAAGTTTTTCTTGGTTTTGCTCCTGAATTCTGTAAACATAAACAATTTAAATATTTTATCTTTATAAACTTCTTTCAGATTTTCCCTCTTTTCAAGTTTCTCCTTTATTTTTTCCAAGAAAATATGGTCATCATACCTATATTCCAAACTGAATACCTCAGCACATTGTTACAATTATTTATCAGCCTCATTGTACTGATTTTTAACTCCCCCTACCCCTTTTCAAAGTTGTTAAGATAATGGCACAAGACTGCTTAATTGAAATACTGGCATTTATGCATATTTTTAAAAAGAGATAAACCTTAGTCCATGTAGAAATAAATCGGAACCAAGAATAATGGGTTTAGTAGAACATCTGCCCCTCAAATAAGGAGGAATAGTGGGGTGCATTAGGAGAGAAGGAAGAGATGGCGAAGAACAAGTCAGACAAAAAAGTGTGTCCATCCTTGGAATGAACAAAGAAGCAAACAAACTCAGCATTATTTCCTTTTAGTATATTGTGTTCTAATTATTTTCATATTTTTAATATTAACACACTTTAAGTACTGTTTTAATAATAATTTTACTAAATATTATAATTACAGTAGCAAAAAGCTAATACAGACTTTAAAAAAAGAATAAAAAGAAACAATAGAAAATGCAGAAAAGAAAAATAGAGAAATAAAAAGTATATAATAAAGAAAAAGAAAAGAAATATACAAAGTGACCTCCCACCTTCATCACAAGTATCAACAATTTATAACTTATCACCTCCTCTTAAAGTATCACAAATTATCTCTTATTCCCATATCCCATCTCTTATCTTCAAACAAATCCACGAAGTATTATTTCAGTTCCACTAATTGTGTGTTACAATTGATGCTGGACAGGTTTCTGCTTTATGATTCAAATTTCCTTACGATCCCTCAATTCCTCATCATGGAACTGGGGATTTTAAAGGTAGCATCTAGTTATTTTGAGGCGCCCAATAGTACTGTTGTTACAAATAAATGGGGACAGTAGGACAGAGACGGTAGGCACGCTGGTGTGCTTATGCACGCCCCCTTACAGACCTCTTAGGAATGGGGTGAGGTCCACAGTGGACAGTTTAAGGTTGAAGCTGTGGGGGTTTGAGGATGTAACAACGGAGTCAGGTAGAGCATTCCAGGCGTTGACCACTCTGTTGCTGAAGTCGTATTATCTGCAATCGAGTTTGGCGCGGTTTACCTTGCGTTTGTATCTATTATGTGCTCGTGTATTGTTGTGGTTGAAGCTGAAGTATTCATTGAGAGGTAGGACATTGTAGCAGATAATTTTATGTACTACACTTAGGTCGGACCGAAGACAGCGAAGTTCTAAGTTGTCTAAGCCCAAAATTTCAAGTCTGGTGGCATAAAGCATTCTGTTGCGAGCAGAGGAGCGGAGGACGTTTCTCGTGAAGTATCTCTGGACACACTCAATTGTATTAATGTCTGATATGCAGTGTGGGTTCCAGACTGATGAGCTGTATTCGAGAATTGGTCTAGGGAATGTTTTGTATGCTATAGTTAGCAGTGTAATGTTGCCAGAGAAGAAGCTACGCAGGATTAAGTGGACTACTCTTAATGCCTTTTTGGCAATGTTGTTACAGTGGGCG
>QLTV01001483.1:8340055-8352341 GCA_003457575.1 Thermophis baileyi | reverse complement strand
TGTCGGAGGTGTTAAATAGTTTTACGTCATCAGCAAAGAGGGCGCAGCTGCTTATAATATGATCGCAAAGGTCATTTATGTAAAGCAGAAAGAGTGTGGGTCCTAAAACGCTGCCTTGGGGGACACCGCTGTTAACTGGTGCTGGGTTTGATAGGGCGCTCCCTATTTTGACTACTTGTTGCCTGTTTGACAGGAAGGTGGCTATCCACTTGTGCAGGGATCCGGAAATACCGTAAGAGCTTAGTTTTAATAGTAGTTTGTCATGTACTACTGAATCAAAGGCTTTCCAGAAGTCTATGTAAATTGCATCTATTGCTTTACCCTGGTCGAGTTGTGTGGTCCAAATGTATTTGCAGTGAAGGAGTTGCAGATTACAGGACAATTTTTTCTGAATCTTGTTCGTGAGTGGGCTATATTAAGATGATGATGATGATGATGATGATGATGATGATGATGATGATAACGATAAAAAAGAAAGCAAAGATAGTAACAATAGTAATAGATGTCTTGGGTGCAATCCCAAAACAATTGGATCACCACTTGAACACCATCGGCATTGACAGATCCACCATCAGTCAATTGTAAAAGGCAGCTTTAATTGGAAGAGCTTTCATCCTACAACAATATCTGTAACACCCTCAGACACAAAATCTGCCTATCCCAAGTACTTGGATTTATCCACCTATTCAGTAGGTAGATAAAAATGCCAAATCCATTTGTCTGACTGTGCAACAAACCACAATAATAACATTTTGCTTTTATTCTGGGAGTTCCAGAATAGGTGTATCTGTCTTCTTTTCCTTTATATCCAGAAAAATAGGAGAAAGAGCATGTCTAACCAAAGACAGTCAGTGAATACCCCAGTCTGTTTGGACCCACTCTGATACCTTGGCCATTATTTTATATTCTCACAAATGGTTCTTAAGTAGGTTGCTTTAATTTTTTTATAAATAATTTTTATTAAAAGAATATTTTAGAAAGATTTCTTTAAAATTACAGATAGAGGAAGAAATAGAAGATTATAAAAGGGTAAAAGGAAAAGAGAAGAATAACAACAACACCAAAGAAAATATCTAAAGAAGCAACTTCCGATCTTCTTTACAGCAATTACAAACATAAAAATTACTATTTCCCCTCCCCTATTGCATATCCTAGCTCCTTCCCATAAACAAACCTTTTTAATCAATAAATCCTGAAATTAATCGTTCATTTTTATCAATTTTCAGCTAAAAGCCTCTAAAGGGTTTCCAGGCTTTTGTAAAAGTAATTGCAATTCCCTCCTTAATCAAACAAGTCAATTTGGCCATCTCTGCAAACTCAGCCATCTTCACAATCTATTTCTCCATTATTGGTGTTTCTGTGGTCTTCCATCTTTGTGCACATCAGTGGTGGGTGGTTCAGGCGAACCGGTAGCAGCGGCGGCGGTGGGAGGCTCTGCCCACCCGCCCGGACGTCATTACGGATGATCGCGCATGCACATCTCCGAACCGGTAGCAAAGGTCAGTGAAACCCACCACTGGTGCACATAATAGCCTCACCACAGTTATCCCAAATATAAAACCAATCACCTTTTCACTTTTTCACAAGTCTATCATGCATGATCAAATGTCCCTTCATGTTTTTCACATTTCCAAGAGTGATGAGAACTATCCTTATGCTTCTTGGCAGAAAGCCAAAAGGCTTCTCCACCTAGTTGGCATTTGCCATCTTCTTGCTCCCACTGCCAATCAAGCATGGCCACCCTGGCCCTGCATGAGGCAGCTGCAGGCCACACAAGACTTTCTTCCCCAAGTTGAGCATGGCAATTTCCTTATGAAAATGGCAAAAGTCAAGTGGGATGGCAGAGCACAGGGTAGCAGGAGCCTCAGAGTGAGGATGGTGAGGGTGATTGCAGCTGGGCCTGGCCTGGGGTGAGTTGGTTGCAGCTTCCTGGAGCAGCTGAGCTTTGCAGTATGCTGCTGGGCTGGGCTGGGCTAGGCTTTACCCTGCAAAAGGGCCTGGGCTGCACAGCGGCTCAGGAGCTTCTGAATTCAACAGAATGGATTTTTATCCATTTTCAGCAAAAAGGCTGTAAAAGGTTTCCAGTCTTTTAAAAAAGTAAAAGTTCCCTCCTTAATCAAACAAGGCGACCCCCAGATCCATGGTGAGCCAAGAAGCCCCTTATTTCTCTCTCTCTGTGTGTGTGTGTGTGTGCGTGCGTGTGTCAGTAGTGGGTTCCAAAACCCATTGGTACTGTTCGCGTGCGTGCTCGCGCGTGCACACAACGCTTCTGTGCATGCGCAGAAGTGTCCTGGGTGGGTGGGTGGAGCGTCCTGGGTGGGTGGGCAGAGCGTCCCGGGTGGGTGGGTGGAGCATCCCGGGCGGGTGGGCGGAGTGTCCCGGGCGGGTGGGCGGAGCCTCCCGCCACCGCCGCTACTGGTTCGCAGAACCGGGCTGAACTGGGAGCAACCCACTGCTGGTGTGCTTGCATGCATGCATGCATGCATGTGTGCATGCGTGCACACCTAGGGGATATCCCTTTCATTGCAAGCATATAAATAAATTTAGATAGCATCTGGACCTTATCTAATTGTATATGGTGTTTGGGGCTATGAAATGAATTGGTTTCAAATTTCTTTGGATTTAATTTATATTTAAATTGGATAAACGTTAAATCATTGGAGATTGCTCAATCTCCAATGATAGATACAATAATTTTCTTCTGTTGCCACCTTAAAGAACAATAATTTGGTAACAACTGTTGAACTTTCTAAATGACTACAGGACCTATGCTCCAAGATCCTATTCTCCATCTAGCTCAACTCCCAGACTTGTTTTTGAACATTTTGATTCTCAGGCATGGTTTCTAGCAAAGAAGACAAAGTCAACTTTCCCTTTCTAAGTCACAGATGTCTCTTCCACCATTCCTATGGCTCCTTATTTCTAGCATTTCTACAACACCTCTGCCACTCAACCCAACTTTCTATGAATAATTACCTTGGGTAAAGATTTAATTGCTGGAAAGAAAAGACAAGAAGAATCTCAAGCAAGTAATCCTAAATAACAATCAAGTAAAGATAGTCCTCAACATATGACTGTAATAGACCCTGCCCATAATTAGTCATATGTCGTAATGGTCATAAAAAGGGTCACCAATGTGACTAATCCAATTTTAACTTTTTTTTTTTTGTGGCAGCCATATTAAGTGGAACAATGGTTCACTGTGGGTGTGGATTTGTCATAAAACCAGAAGTAAAACTAAAAAAATTGTAAAAAGTGTCTATGGAAGGGGCCCGACCATCAGAACTTCAAATCCAGGTTGTAAGTCCACCTTTTTGGGTCAGTTATAACTTCAGTAAATAAGCAACCTGTTGTAAGTTGAGGACTACCTACATTTCCATTCTTCTGGCCTTGGAAAAAAAATTGCTTCCTTCCCTTTCCATATCACCACATCCCACTCATCAAACTTCTTCCTGGAGATAGATTTTAAAGAATACCACTCCTAACCAAGTCAGTTCCCAAATTCTCTCCAGATAGGATAGGATTCATGACAGCTATTTCCATCTGTCTTTGAAACAATTTGTCTTTCAAAAGTGATTATCTATAAAGCAACTTGAATTTATGGTCAACAACATCCTAGGCAAGTCTACTCAGAAGAATGTACTTTGGTGATTGGTAAATAAGGCAACTCGATCAAGACATTCCAAATGCTGTTTTTAAGGTAAGCTGGGAGCAATTGTGCTTTCAACCACCTTGCAAAGAAACATATTGCACCGCATAAGTAATTATTCATTAAATAATTGGAACTACTGGCAACATAATCTTATGAAATCTTTGATTTCAATGGGGCTACCAATTGAAGCAAATGAACTTCGGACTGCAGCCTGAAATTTTCAGAATAGAATGTTCTCCCACTCCTGTGCCCATCCTAAATGATAAGCAGCTCTGTCTGTGTAGCCTAAAAATCCACTGGATGGCACTGTTGCATTCATCTAATAGCAGTGCTACTCCAAATTCCTTGACAAGGTTGGCTTTGGAACTGGCAATGCAGTAAACTATGTAAAGGATATTTGCCAGTATTTGACTCACAAGTTCTGCCTCGTACATAATTCTTGCAGTTGGAACAGATGTTGTACATGCAGTATTTTTGGGATTTAGATAGTTCACGGCATCAGCTTGTGCATCTCGTCTCCGAAGTAATTCACTGAACTAAGTACAGCTTACTCCCAGGTGAAAAGGCACTTGATCACAAAGGTTCTGTATCAGCTTATTTTAAAAAAAGCATATACTCTTTACCAAGGTTTGTTCACTTATGTACTTACATTACAGACCAAGCACAGTAGTGTTTCAACTCCCAGAGTTCCCAATAGGAATTTATAGGGAATTTATAGGCAAGCTGTTGACTCTGATGGCTGAAAGATTAGTAGTCTGGCGGGCTGAAGATGCTCAAAAAGAGTGTGTCACTTCAGTTGCCACGAGTCTCAAAAAGATTCCTTTAAAAGAGATCCACATACCCTTCCCAGTATTCACGAAAACACTCTCAAATCTGAAAATTAATGTTAGACCTGAGCTGCTGGCTGTTCTCAGAAGGGATTTAGGGGTTGACCAGGTAGTCCTCACTGTGAGGAGGCAGGACCAGAATACACTTGCGTTCTGGCAAGATCTCAGCCTCACAAACAGGAAACATTTGGTAGCATTTCTTGTTCAGGAGAACTTAATGATCAGCAAAGGCAGGTGTGGACAGCCAGGAGTTGAAGACATTCTAGGACAGCAGTCTCCAGGAATTTTGGGAGTTGAAGTCCACAAGTCTTAAAGTTGCCAAGGTTGGAGACCCCTGTTCTCGGATGTGATGAAATATCGACCACCACACTACAGAATCAGAAACTCTTTATATTGTAGCCTTGACGAGTACCGGAATCTAGAACGTTTTCACAGGAATCATTTGTCATCAGAATCATTTGCCTTCTTGAGTCTGGCTTGGATTTGGGAAGGGATGGGGAAACGGTTATGGTCCAATACATTTGAAGGTCAGGGAAAAGCTCCCTTACGATACATTCAGATAAGCAGCCTTTCTGTCTCCCTGTTTTTCTGGATCTGATTTGAAATATGGCCAAAATGGACTATTTTTAAAATTTGTTTGGGGTTTCTGGTCATGAGGAAAAAGGTTTGAAGGATGAAAGTTGGAGACGGTGGAGGATTGGTGGGATATATTCCTGCCACAGGAGGAATGAGGCCTGTTGCCCTCTTAATCCAGAATGGGACAACTCGCCGCAGCCAACTCGCTCTAGCCAACTCACCACTGCCAATTCACCACAGCCAACTTGCCACAGCCAAGTTGGTGTGAGGCAACTTGCCACAGGATAATTCAATAATTTTATTTAATTATTTAAAATAATTTTAAAAATATTTTAATTTTAGTCATTCTCATTTCATTGTGTCCCTCCTTTTGCATCCTTTCTTTAATGATTCTATTCCACCATTTCTTTGATATTATGTAACTTTTGTCCCATGGCAAGTTGTCCCACGGCAAGTTGTCCTTGGCAAATTATCCCGTGGCGAGTTGGCTGTGGCAAGTTCTCTCTATGCCCTGAGAAAAAGAGCCAGTGGAGAGGAAAAGAAGGACTTGGTTCTCCCTTCTCCCTGCAATCTCTCATCTCCAAGCTGTGAGTGTCTGGGCTTCTTGAGTGAAGTCAATAACGAAACACTTAACTGAAGAGTTCTTTAGCTAGTTGGAAGTTGGTATCTCCGCTTCCCATGAATTGCTCAGTTCAGGAAAACAGTAGAAATATATTTAAAAAATTAATCTCAGTGGCAAGCTACTGGACATTTGGTACTCTGAGGGATTCATTTCATACCAATTCATTTCAAAACAACAGCACCTTCATCTAGTTAGCTTACGGTCATATCCCTGAAAAGCCTCTTATATGAATGTAGTTTAAAGACCTGTGCTATAAATAAAATTCACTAAACCAGATAAACAGGAAAAAAGTGATTGTAAGTATATGTTCCCATTGCAAATCTCTAAGGTTTACAGTAATAATCCAATGGATTTTTTTGGTACTATGCTACTGGAATCAGTGCAAAGCTATAAACTGCATAGGAAAGTGGGTCTTCTAAAACTCCACATACCTTTTGAAATGATTGACATATTCAAGGCATTGTACCACATAATTTCCTGCAAAGAAAACAGTAAGAATTGGAATTATTTTGAATACTCCTGCATTGCATAAAAACCAAGGTACATCCTATTGTTTGGGTTTTGTTATTTTCCACAGCAACTAAATGTAATCTTGGTTCTTGTAATGCATTTTTAAATACAGAGAGAAAAATTAAAACTGTTGCTCTGAAATGGCTTCAAATAAGCGAAGAGTGGCTAATTTGTTTCTATATTTAGAATGCATTGCAAACGTCTATATTCCTTTCTCTTTGCCATCAAACTTTTTGTTTGACTTATTTTATGAATTTAAGGATGCTAGTCCTGTTTATGAAGGATTCTTGGCCTGTGCTTTAGGCTGTGGGAATTTACTCTCTGCTTCTGTAAAACATCACAGGGCTCCATAGCTTGCTGTCCATAAGATGCTTTGATCCAAATTTGCAGTCATTGTTTCCACATTTAGGCGCTGGAAGGGACATCAAAGAAACGGGCGGACTGAATTTAGTGGATGCCAGAACAGTATAATAACGCTCAGAGGATACAAGCAAATCCCTCAAGCAAGAAGGGTTGCCAAGTCTCACAAGTAATAAAAGCACTAAATTGACAGTGTATCTTTGACAAATGCATAATGCAATGAATGTCAAGGGAAGGAACTAGCTTGCTGCAAAGTTGGGAGGGGGGGAGAAAGAGATTGGGAACAATTGGTGGTATTTGCACATTTCCTCCGTGTACTTTCACACAGAAAGGAAAGGAGACAATGCAGATGAACGTGGGGACTATTGGAGACAAGAAGAAACCTGCTAGCTTCCTCCACCCCCTGTTCTGTGTTTGCCTCAAACTTTGTAACTAGAAACAAAACATGATAAAAAATAATTACTTGTGACTAAGGATTTTTTTTAATGGCCATAAACTAGTCCCCCACCCCTACCCCTTTTCCTACTTGTCTTTTTGTGAAATTCAGATTTAATGTCCATATGGCACTTGTACAAACTGCTCTATTTCTTAGCCGATGCTACTTGAACCTGTCCCATGAATTTGAAGAAGAGCATTGAATCCCAGGTAGGGCTACCCACCTGCCTCTCCCAGAGCACTAGCACACTATTTTTCCTTCTAAAATTGAAAGATACAAACATCCTGCGGAGCCACAGTGGCGCACTGGTTAGAATGCAGTACTGCAGGCTATTTCTGCTGACTGCCAGCTGCCTGCAATTTGGCAGTTCGAGTCTCACCTGCTTGAGACTGACTCAGCCTTCCATCCTTCCGAGGTGGGTAAAATGAGGACTCAGATTGTTGGGGGCAATATGCTGACTCTGTGAACCGCTTAGAGAGGGCTGTAAAAGCACTGTGAAGCTGTATATAAGTCTATTGCTATTGCTATCCCACCCCTCACAAATATTTTTAATTCTCTCTTTGTCTGGTCTGTTCACAAGGCTTTACCATCTCGTCTGTTGCTGTGATCTCGATGAATTAGGTCATCTTCTTAGATATTAGATTACCAGCGAATGGAAGTCAAAGGTTATTAATACAGGCAGTGCAAAAAATTGATGTACAAAATCTCACCCGTCCGCTTGCCACTCTGTTGCTAATTATAAATTTTAAAGGCAAAACTGTATGAATTCAAACAACCAAATAATGGGAGGGAAGCTCCTGGTTGTGTTTATTTTCTGTTTACTTTAGGGAAGGATAGGGAGTATCTCAGAAATCAAAACATATGATGATGACATGTTCTAATATAAATGTAGTTTGCACTTACCCCATTATAATCTTTCTTCCATTATATTCTGGACTGTGAAGTAGCAGGAGATGGCTTTTTAAAAGAAGCAAGTATAAGGATTGTAATAAATCACAGAGTCACTAAGAAAATTGCATGCTGTTTTGATTTAGGCATATGGTATTGACAGAACCCGTCGCAAAAGTAAAAAGTAATTTCACTTGCACAGATCATTGATGGACTTTGTATACATTTAAGCATCTAATAAAGAATTTATATTGTGGTTAATTAATAATAGACAGATGATAGCACTGTTGGAAAAATCTGTCTTGGGAGAGGTTGCCATATCTTTAAAGCAAGGAGAATTAAGACATCAGGCTAAAGTTTTGGTTTTTTTAAAAAAATCACAGGGTTGGACAAAGAAGGAATAGAATAAATGAAATTACCTTTTAAAAAGACTTTTGATAGATGGTTAGTATCCATCCTCTTCTGTCCAGCAGCATCTAAAGGTGGAATGACAAAAGCAAGGTTATGGTGTGGCATTGCAAGCCCTACCCTTGTATTCATGACACCACATACAAGTATGAAAGGGGTGAGTTTGTGAATTTACACCACCTTTTTGCTTTCAATCATTCTGACAAAGGCAGCAAGTTTCTGTGGGCCACTGTGCTTTCCTTGCTCAACCCTTTCCCATGTTCTCCTCTTCTGCTCATTCCTTTCCTTCTCCTCTTGCCTCAGAGGCCATATTACCATGACTGCGTCCTTTTTATTTAGGCGAAGACATCCCTTATATGCATTTTGGGAACCACAGTTGCAGCCCTCTCTGAATCAAAGCATGGCTACTCTCCATCTCCAATCACATTCCCTTCAAAATTGCACTCTTCTCCCTCCTGAGGACCATTTCCTGGTCTTCTTCCTCCTAGTGCCTCAAAATGGCACCTGAATCACCCTCCCTGAGGGCCTGCCAGTCTCTCTGCCCCACTTCACTGTGGTTTGAAAGAGTCCTTTTTTAAAACGGAAATAAAACAAATGTGTGTGTGTGTGGGGGGAGACTGCCTGGCAAGCTAGAAAGCAAATTCCCAACCTCCACCATCATCCTAATATCCATCATGCTCAGATCCACAGCTTCTGAGCCTCATAGGCTTTTTTACCAAATAGAAAAGTGGTTAATCTCTGCCGCTCTCTTTCTCTAGAAATGGCCAATGGACTTATTGACCAACCCAATAGGGTAAATGGAGTGCTACAGATTGCCTTGGAGGATTAGAGAGAGGGATGGGAATCATCTTCACGAGACTGACATTTTTGATCTGGCAGAAAGGAGAGAGAATAATGACAACAACAACAACAACAACAACAACAACAACAACAACAACAACAACAACAACAGATATATCAAATTCAGTATTATACATAAAAAACATGTGGCATGATAAAATCCATTCATGGTGCTCTTCCCCAAGTGCTTGTATTAGTCAGCAGGTCATTTTAACTCCTTTAATCTATGCTTCTATGTCTAAAATGAGTGCCTATGGCTGTAATTCTTGCAGCCACTAAAATCCTAAAATCCTCTTATGCTTAGCCAAGCTCGAGTGCAATCGGATCCATAAAGATCTCAGAGTTTCCTGCATGGAGCAGACTCCCTGGGATCCTCCATCATTAAGATGTGATCACCAGACATCAACAACTCTGTGCACCAGCCAAGCTACAACTTCTTTTTGCATTATCATTCCTTACATTTCTTACAATCTATTCATCTTTCATCTACAATCGTTTCATCTTTCTCCACAAACAGCATCTGCTTGGAGCTGAAAGGATGTTCATTTGTCTTTCTGCTGTACTATGAGTCAGTCCCTTCAGCTCGTCTTTGCTATAAAACAATAACTTACATTGGACTGTAGGAAAACCTTGGAATGCTACGAGTTTAATGTTATTTTAATTCAGATATCAGATTTCATCCATCTATCTCGTGGATCAGAATATATGGTACAAAATTACATTTTTTACAGGAAGTGTGACTTGGAAATGTATATCAAATTGCTTGAAAATTCCCATAAAAAAGACAAATTGAAATATTAAAAATACATAGGTGATATCCACTACTGCAGATCATATATAGATGCTGCATAATTCTTTCATCTATCCCAAGCATGAAACATGCATAATCCAATGATGATTAGGCAAATTATTGAGAAGGAACAGTTGCTCTAATGCAATGTTGACAATCATGTGAATTTCAGATCAACCAATTTGATTTCTGGTAAATAATTGGTTTTGGCAGCCATTTTGTGAGTAGATGAGCATCCATTTTGGAAAAGAATCGGTGAAATGCTCATGGACTTGCTACTTCAACAAGAAAGAGCAAGCTACAATAATCAAGAAAATCCTTGGATGTGAAAATTAAATGCAAACTTAATACCAGATGATCTGTACTGCAGGTGACTGAGATAGATAGAAATGATATTCTTAGTGATATTATAGAATGCTCAGGCAGCCTTATGCTAAGGAGAACTGGCAAGATTTTAACATCGTATAAAACGTTAACTATCTGAGCAAATTAAAAAAGAAAAGAGGCAAGTATAAAAATACAGGTGAAAATTGTCTTTATTTTCTGAATAGAAATACAAACTTGAATCTTTGAAGTCTGGCCATTCACCACTCTGAAGTATGTAACTGGTTCCAAATACTACCTAAAGAATTACCTACTATAGCTCAAGCCTATGTGAACAATTTGTTTCACATGCAAACTCAGAAGTGTATTACAAAGATGAATTTGCTAAAGACCCACATTTGTGCTCCATACATGTGTATAAATACAGTATATCAATCTCAAAATGCAAGCTTTTACATCCTAATCAATTAACTGAATAAAGAGGTTGCATAATTAGGTACCATTACAGGGACTTACTTATGGAAAATACACCCTTATATACTGATGTTAAATCACTGTGATATTCCATAAATGTTTATATCAGAGAAATGGCTTAACTGAGCACATAATATCATAATTTCTATAACTAGCCTGGACCACCTCCAAAATATTGACTGGTCATAAGTCATCTCTTTGTCCTGGGTTATAGGATTAAAATTCCCAGCTCTCTTAACTTGCCCTAGTTTTACTGATTTTAACAGAATTACATTAATTTGGAGGTCCCACTTTTTTCTAGTTGTTCTTTCAAACTTACCCTGTAACTCTAAGAGAATAAATTGGATTGGCATGAATCCATCCATCTAACTAGTTAGCTTTCTAGATCTAATACTAATTTTTAGAGTGAGCTCTCAATAAAATATGACACTTCTTTACAGCAATGACAAAGCTCCCAAGCAGAAATGCAATAGAAAACTCCATTGAAGTCTTGGTTGATAGCAAAAACTTTTTTGGATGGAAATTACAGACAATGTAACATTATTTGCTACATAACTTGAAAAGTTTATCCATGTGAACCAACTGTGAATGTAACAGGCAATTACACGCTTAAGTAAAAGAGTTTCAATTAGCCTTATTCACGTAGCTCATAACTGTTGGCTCTAACAGTAGATTCAAGTGGATAGTGTTGAGAGGGCTGGAGATAAAATGAATAAGACTGGGTATATGCAGAAGTAGAAAATAATGTTTAAAAAAGAACAAAGGAACAAACTAAACTGAACACAAAATAAAATAAACCCTCTCAATAAATCTCAAATAAGAGGCTATTGAGATTTTAATATGTCCAGTGGACAGGGCAAACTAGAGCATGTTTGAAAGTCTGTTGAGGAAAAATTGAAAAATTGGGTGTGATGGTGTGTAGGAATATAGGCCTGGCCTTGGGAAGAGAAAAGTTTATTTGGCTCTGAGAAACAGGCAAGCATGTTTCAGAAAGAAACTCCAAATTAATTCCCTTGATTTTGTTTGGAATAGCAATAGCACTTAGACTTATATACCACTTTACAGTGCTTTACAGCCCTCTCTAAGTGGTTTACAGAGTCAGCCTATTGCCCCCAACAATCTGGCTCCTCATTTTACCGATCTCGGAAGGATAGAAGGTTGAGTCAACCTTGAGCCGGTGAGAATCGAACTGCCAAATTGCAAGCAGCTGGCAGTAAGCAGAAGTAGCCTGCAGTACTGCATTCTAACCACCACAGCTCATAAGAATAAAAGATATGGCAGAGAGAAACTTGTCCAGGCATTCATGTTTCTCTTATTCCACCCTACAACAGTACGAATGTTCCTAAGATTCCAACTGCTTCTGGATCTTTATTTATTTATTTATTTTATTTATTTATTTGTTTGTCAAACATGTACAAGATAGCAGGTATAGGTATAAACATAAACATAATCAAAGTGAATACAGATAGATGAGGACAATAGGACAGTAGGACAGGGACAGTAGGGACGCTGGTGCGCTTATGCACGGCCCTTACAGACGTCTTAGGAATGGGGTGAGGTCGACAGGAGACAGGCTAAG
>QLTV01001483.1:8324268-8338743 GCA_003457575.1 Thermophis baileyi | reverse complement strand
GTATTACAGCCAGAGAATAGTATTTGCCAATCAAGAGATGAGAGGTCAGTGTCTATGTTATCATAGTTGGCTTTTTTAAAGTTATAATTGGTTATCCTATTGTTATGTTGATTTTTATAAGGACGTATATTAAGACAAAAGTCAATCATGCTGTGGTCACTGTTGGAAAAGGGTTCTTTTATTTGTAGTCCATAAATTGAGTGTAGACTGTTGCAGAAGATGAGATCGAGGCAATTGTTGAGTCTAGTGTTGTTTGTTACTAGTTGATCTAGTCCTAGATTAGTAATAGCATTGTATAGGGTTGAATGTCAACTGATCTGTTCGAGTTTACAAGCAGTTTACAAGCAGGGACATTCACAAGAGGGATCAACAGAGTCAAAATGATGGAAGCCCTGTTTAAGTGTGTATGAAGAATGTTTAAAAAGATTAGGATTTCAACTGCCCAGTTGTGCCCATTTGTTCTCTTGTTGATCAGCTCCCTATAGACATACTTGCTAACAGACTAAAACCCTAAACTGGAGCAATTCATATACAATAATGATATATTACTCACATGTTTCTGGCAGAAGTGTGGATTTGATTTCCCAGAATTCTGTAGCTGGCATAAGAATTTTAGTTCTTGAAAACCAGAGGGTACTCTGCCTGGAGAAAGTTGCTTAAAATTGCCATAGGGAGCTCCTCTTGGTTCTTCTTCTACAGGCATCCCTGGACATCTGCCTTCAAATTCTGATGATGGTACCAGGGGTGGGTTCTGACTTACCTCGCTGCCGGTTCGCTTCCTCCTGCGCCTCGTGGTTGTGTGCACGTTGTGTGCCACACGGTTGTGCTGCGGGGGTGCGCACTCGCAGTGCTGAAAATCCAGCTTCTGCGCAGAAGCAACAGCAAAAAACAGCTTCTGCGAAAAACAAGATGGCGGCGCCATAGGCACTGCCAAGAGAGCTGGTTCGGGGCCGTGTCCAGCCGGCCATCACTGCCGGTTCGGCGAGTGGGGGAAAATTCCCACTACCAGTTCTAAAGAACTGGTCCAAACTGGCAGGAACCCACCTCTGGATGGTACCAAACATGGGGGGGGGGGGAAATCCTTTGCCACTTCATCTACTGCAAAAACATGTAGCTTAAGTACTATGTCTCAAATGTCTTACGGAACACAAGAAAACCTGTAATTCTGATAAATGTAAGTATTTAGCTCTCATATCTGTTTATTCTAGAGGATTATTCACTGAGTTCAGTCAGACTTGATCACAGATGATTTTGTGTAACTATGACTTTTAGCTACATCACTTTCTGGGATATAAGTGAATTCACATTGAAAAGCATTGGCATGTATCTCTGACTTTTTCAAGACTTAAACATTTTTCTCTCTCTTCAGTATTCCTATAGATTTCAACTAAGATATGTTTTACAGAAAGTTTGGGGGACTCATCTTAATATAATCTGGAATATTATTTCCCCATTACTCTTTATTGTTTTTTTCTTCTTCAAACTCTAGACAGTAAAAGAGTCTTCAGGCAACTAACCCAATTTACCTTCATGGTATAAGGAATACTAATCATGTTTGGAAATCACTGAATTCTTATACACAGGAATGACTTTTATGATGCAAAAAATATTCAGCTTATAAAAGCTTTTTGTGGGTTGATAAAATAATTTTATAAGGCTGTCAATCAGTGGCACTTTTACCTTATTTGCTATTGCATCCTTTTTAATGATCATTCAAATTTCCCCAACAAGAAGGAATAAAACAGGTAGTTCTGTTGAGAAAGTATTATTTGTCCAGAATAGTTTACCTTCTACTCATTCTACTATTATTTTTAGATTTTATTCTAAGAAAAAAACTTTTTATTTATTTGTTTAAAACAAACATATAATTTAAAAATGTATATTAATTGGTGGATAAAAATACTATACAATTAATTTGTATAAAGTACTATACAAGTAGTACTATACAATCAATTAGTACAGTTAGTAAAATTTAATTTACCATTTTTATAAATATAAACTTTGGGAAACCATACCCTAAATGTTTGCATTTGCCTTGCTGCGTGATGTTTGGCATATGTGAAAGCCATTTTTGTTTAAATTTAATTAAACTAACACTGTTAATTTCATCATTGCTGTGTATTCTCCAAGTTTAAATTCCCAAGCATCATTAATGTATCTTTTTCCCACGTTGTGCAAAGTTTGTCCTCCTAGCCATAAGCACGTATCTTAGTTGAAAAAAAGTCCTTGTTGTAACCCTTTGTAGAAAATTCAACATGCCAGAGCTGGCTATATAGTATTTCCCACCTGGCTTCAGTATAGATTAAGAAATACAGATAGGATTTTGAAAAGTGCCATTGCCAATGGGGAACAAAAATACAAAAACTTGTCACCTTGATGAATTTAAAATTTCCCAAAAGCATTTGGAGAAGACATTTGGGTGTCAGTGGGTATTAGACTGGATGAAAGGAAGACTTCTGCTGAGTCCTGGTGGGAAGGCATTTTCATAGAAGAGATAAAGAGAATACCAATTTCTGACAAGACAATTAATTAAATATGAAGTAAATTTCAGATGGTTGATACCCAGAGGTGGGTTCCTCCCGGTTCGCACCGGTTCTATAGAACCGGTAGCAAACTGCTGGTAACATCACGGAGCCGGTTCTGTCGGTGCCCGTCCGTGGATGCCGCCATCTTTTTGGGGGGGGGGGAATATTTTTTTTTGGGAAAAAAAAATGTGGGGGGGCGGCGCATGCGCAGAAGCTGAGTCCCTAGCACTGCACATGTGCCACCATCTTGTTTTTGGCTTTTTTGGGGGAATTTTTTTGCAAATTTTCGGCACTGCACATGCAGCCACGCAGCACGGGAGGAAGCAAACTGGCGGCGAGGTAAGTTAGAACCCACCCTTGCTGATACCTGAGGGAATCCTGGTGACCTGGATGGAACAAAGACATAGACTGGATGCTATAGAGAAAGCAGAGCAATTTTATGACGAGCAATTTGGATCATACGAGGAAAAAAAGAAAAAGGGAGGAAATAGATGACAAAAAAACAAGAAGAAGCATCAGGAGGAGGAAACGCACAACAAAAAGAAGATGAAACAGAACTAAAGGAAAGAGCAGAACGAGAAGGTGCAAAGATAAACAAACAGAGAGAAATAAGAGCGACTAGAACAACAAGACCTATCTACAAGTGAAACTATGGAAGAAGGAATAAAACTGCTGTCAATCAACATAAACGGACTAAATTCTCCTATGAAAAGGAGAAGGACTTTTAACAAACTAGGAAAGCTGAAATTAGATTTAACTTGTCTCCAAGAGGTCCTCATCCAAAAACAACACAATAAACTATTGGAATATCCTAAAACTGGGAAATTATACTCCTCATTAGCACAGCAAAAGAAAAGAGGTGTGGCCTTATATATTAAAGAAACAATAACTGCTAGACAAATTTTTGCAGATGAAGAGGGGAGAATTTTGATGGTGGAGGTAACAATGAACTATAAGCAAATACTTTTGGTAGCAACATATGCACCAAACAATAAACATAGAAGAGATAAAGAGGAGCTCCTTTTGTTAGATTCGAATCTAGATAAGGTTTCGTGGATCTGGTTGGAGTGATCTTTGACAGCTGGTTCACAGCTTATGGGGAGATACTTGAAGGATATGATTAGAGATGTATTTTTCTGAAAGCTCATGTGTGGGTGGGTCTATGGGAGAATATAGGCTTGGGCCACAATTTCAGGAATGACAAGTCATGGGGACATTGGTCTGACCAGTATAGAGGAAGTGGGACTGACAATTTGGTGCTGATTCCCTTTTCCATTCCAACTGATCCAACCCAACCCATGAGGTTAGACTTTTGAGAGCCTTGGTTTATCCTATTACTGGTTAAATCCAGATTTGTGTGTGACAAAAGTTGAATCATCCATGACTTATTTGTAAATGTGGACCTGAAATGCATTGCTATGGTAATGTGTCTATAATTAAGTGCACTACAGGCATGGAGTAAAGAGAATATACTAATATTAATACTGGATTAATTATACTATAATCAATTATAACATCACGATATAGAATAAAGAAGCTCTAGAGAAATGTTTCTCAAATGTGTCAACTTAATGATATGTGAACTTCAACTCCCAGAAGTCTCCAGAATATAATATCAACATCTGATATTACAGATGTAGTAATAGTAAATAGATATTAAAATCTATTTACATAATGAGCTAATGTTTTAAGGTTATTTTGTTGTCTTTCATCCACCATTGATGGATACAGTATCAAGAAATGAGATCAAGTGAATACAATTTTAAAAAGTTATTTTAAAAATACAGTTTTATTTAAGTTCTACTGATGTAATCGATCATATGTCAACTTCGAACCGAACATCCTACTTATATGTCTTTCTACAACATCAGTTACTACATATGTTGCTTGGTGGGGAAGGAATGGAGCAAAAACTATTTTATATAAGCAAATCAGATTAGATTTAGGTTTTTTTTTAAAAAAATCTATTGCTTTTATAAATGACTCAAGGCAGTAAACATATCTAAGAGTCCTTCCTCCTCCTATTTTTTCTACAACAACCCTGTGAGGTGAATTGGGCTGGGAGAGACAGACTAGTCCAAGGTAATCAGCCAGCTTTCCTGCCTAAGGCAGGACTAGAACTCACAATCTCCTGGAATGGCCTAATTCATATATATTGCATTTGGTTTTCATTAGCCCTGTCTTGGAGGGAGAGTAAATTATCTGGGTATTTTAGGCCCATAAATATTTTTTTAAAAGGAACACGATTCAGTGAACTTCGTTTGCTTGTAAACATTTTCCTTTATGGAATGTTTTAAAAATATTAGTTGCATGATAGTCATTAGCAAATTATGTTTTTGGAAAGAATCTTCATGAAAGCATGCATATATATGTTTTTCTCATCAGTAACAAGTACTGTGAGTATAAAATGGCTTTGCTCTACTGATTTTTATGAAAGTAACATTAGGTTGCAGTAGCTGAAAACTGGAAAACTGACTTTACATGACTGAGTTTATTACTGATTATGAATCTATTGGGGAAGTCATATTCTTCTGCGTGCTTTAAAAAAAAATATTGCCTGAACTTTCAAGTACTCCTTGAGAGATATTTATTTTTACTTCCTTGTTATATACATTTTCTACAAAGACCATAAACATACTAACACCTACAGTGATAAAAGTTCCTGTACATGTATGAATACAGAGTATTCACATGTTCCACAATTATTCATGTCTATGGAGATTCTCAGTCATCCAGGTCATGGCTGTCCCAAAGTCAGAACTGAAGAAGCTTCTTGGATGAGAAGTAAAATGTTTTCAAGTAAAACAAAGCAAGTCCAGTTGCCTTTTGGGGGAAAAAACAAAACACCTTTGGGACACAATTATTCATATATTTCATATACTGCTCATTTGTCCACCAAGGAAGTAGAAGTAGGACATCAACTCTCCAACACTCAGATATAAAACTTACGCTTTTAAAGCAACCACCACAGAGAATGTTATTGGGGTGAATTCCAATAGGAGTTTTTTTTATCACCGCCAACAAAAATTTCCCTCTCAGCTCTCTGGGTATTCATTTACAGTGTGTTGACTTGGTTTTTATCAGGAATATCCTCCCTGGATTAAGTGAAAGATATGAAAATTGTGACTATGAACATTTAAGAATATGGTCGGGAGGCAGACATATCTGCATAATCTTGAATTTTAGATTATTAAAATTATTTTTATTATTTCAATACTGAGGCCACTTGGATTAAAATTAAAAGCAGTATGAGGTCATTAGGATAGAAGTTCCATCTTTTCATATGTTAATGTGCCATCACATTAACAAAAAAAAAAGTGCAAGTTGTTTCAAGGCACAACTGCTTTTGTCATTCCCCCCCCCCCCCACTTTGTTGTTCCCTGTCAGGCACCCAGTGTGGTCAGGTTTTCCCTTATAGATCTTCTAGAACAGGGGTCTCCAACTTGGCAACTTTAAGACTTGTGGACTTCAGCTCCCAGAATTCTGGGAGTTGAAGTCCACAAGTCTTAAAGTTGCCAAGATTGGAGACCCCTGTTCTAGAGGCTCTTAGCACTTCAAGGTAATACAGACAAGAAACAGATTCAGAAATACTAGGTCTAACTTTATTATAAGATTGCATAGCAGAATCTTGCAAGTCTGGAAGAGGTGGGTTCAGGGGTGAAATCCAGCAGGTTCTGACAGGTTCTGGAGAACCGGTAGCAGAAATTTTGAGTAGTTCGGAGAACCGGCAAATACCTCTGGCTGGCCCCGGAGTGGGGAGGGAATGGAGATTTTGCAGTATCCTTCCCCTGCCACGCCCACCAAGCCACACCATGCCCACCAAGCCATGCCCACAGAACCGGTAGTAAAAAAAATTGGATTTCACCACAGGGTGGGTTCCTACCGGTTCTAACCGGTTCTTTAGAACCGTTAGTAACTCGGCGATGACGTCACGGAGCCGGTTCCATCGGTGTCTCCATGGGTGCCGCCATCTTGGATTTTGCTTCTGCGCATGCGCAGAAGCTATTTTTTGATTGCTGCGTGCGCACACAGCGCGACCCTGAGCGAACCGGCAGCAAAAGGATCCAGAACCCACCCCTGCATCTTTCCCCACTTTTTACAGTCCAAGAAATTAGGGAGGGTCCCTTCTGAGATGTTTGCCACCCTCCAAACCTTCTGTGGATCCAACTGCCATTTTTCTGACCCTTCTCTGTTTGCGGTTCTTCCACCTATCTCACATGATCATTCCCACATGCTATTATGAGGCCTATTTGATAGTCTGTAGGATCTGTTGTGGCCTGCCAGCGTTCCGTGCCGGTTCTCATGGATCCTGAGGATGATGAGGCAGTTGTTGCACGGTACCATCGGCCCGTGCACCTGGAGCCCGAGTCAGAGAGCGAGGAGGACGATGAGGCGGTTATGGTGAGGTATCATCGGCCTGTGTACCTGGCACCCGAGTCAGAGAGTGAGGAGGCTGAGTCAAGCAGGGCCTTCTGTACCTCCTGAGGAGCCCATCAGGGCCGAAGAAGAAGAGGAGGAACCTCTTCTTCTCAATGCTCGGGCACGCAGGGCTGCTAGAAGACAAGAGTGGCTACTCAGGAGGAGGTCTCCTCGAGAGTAGAGCTGCAGGCTAAGTGGCCACACCCTTAGACTATTTAAGCCCTGACCACACTGAGCCTTGTTGCACAGATATTTTGAACCCCCTTTTCTGTCTGTATTTTGTTTTCAAATTATTATGTTGCTCCTAAGACGTTATTAGGAGACATTTATTAGTAAAAGAACAGTGTTTTGCTCTTTGTGTGTGCGTATTATTGGTGGCTCGTCGCTGGGGGCAGAACAGGATCTGTAAATACCTAAAGAAAATTTGTGAGTGGGATTACTATGCTTATAATTTGAAGCAAAAGTCTAGTACCTAGTTAGTAATAGTCACAAGAAGGAGCGGACTGAATTCAATGAATTGCTACTTGATGAACTTTGCTTGATTTACCAAACCAAGATGAAGGAAGCTTGACCAGTTTTTGACCAAGCTATCAGAGCAGATCAGGGCAGGCTTAAGAACACCATCACTGTACTTGTAGTCCTCAATTTACAACTGCTCACTTAGTGACCATTCATAGTTCCAATAGATGCTGCAAAAGGTACTTACGACTGGTTCTGAAGTTCTGAGAGACACTCCCCATGGTCACGTAACCACATTTTGGGTGCTAGACCCACATTTACAGCTGTTTGCAGCAACCTGCAGTCACATGACCATGATTTATTAAGTCCACCCCTAAAGAACAGTGTTTACTTATAGTTTTTGGCAAAAACGCTTCATAGCAAAGAATGGGTTCGTTTAACGACTATGGCACTTCCTTAACAACCATGGGGTTTGCTTAATGACTGCTGCAAAAAAGGTCATAAAATTGGGTTGGGCACATGGATGACCCACGTTACGATCATCCTCACTTACAACCGTAATGGGCAGGCTCTATTACGATCATAAGTGGAGGACTAGTGTATGCCATATTACCCATCACCTTTTCACACAGTAGAAATAAATTAGTTCCAAAAGCAACTTCCCTGAAGCCGTACTCTGTTGCTAGGCAACATATATGCAGATGAACTAATTAAGACTGCACTTTGTGCGATGCTCCTTCAAATTCTCAGAAGAAATCAACTCTTGACATACAGTATCTCTTCTTGTGTGATCCACTGCAGGGGTGGGTTCTAACTTACCTCGCTGCCGGTTCGCTTCCTCCCGTGCCGCGTGAGCACGCGTGCGTTGCGTGCACGCACGCATGCGCAGTGCTGAAAATCCAGCTTCTGCACATGCGCAGAAGTGAAAAACAGCTGCGCATGCACAGAAGCAAAAAACAAGATGGTGGCGCTTATGGCGCCGCCGAGAGAGCGGTTCGAGGGCATGTCCAGCCGGCCATCGCTGCCGGTTTGGCGAGCGGGGGAAAATTCCCACTACCGGTTCTAAAGAACCGGTCCGAACCAGCAGGAACCCACCTCTGATCCACTGTCCTTACTTTCCAACCCAGCTCATGAGGATGAGTGGAATCTCTTTGTTCATCTTAGAGATGTGCAGTAAAACCTTGGCGTATCACAGAAGAACCTTTCAAGCTCCCACCAAAATTTCTGTGTACCAAAATTGCTGTGTACAATCCCATTGTGAAAACCATGTCATAGGAAGGACAGTTTAAATAAATGCAGAGGAGAGTTGTGTGTGTTAGGAATCTTGTCTGTGAGAATTTTGTCTGTGAGAACCTTCTAGCAAGCAATTGGCAACAGGTTTCTTCCCATTGTGGTAAAAAAAAAAAAAAAGGAAATGGAAGGAGAAAAATAGTATGCTCCTACATTATTGAGATTACATCACTCTTATAATTAACCAACACCTGGGACAGGTAAACCAAAGGCGGAAAAGCAACAGCATGCTTTATATTTTTCCAGTGTGTGAACAAACCTGCGCACCAGCTACACAGTCTGTCTCTTGTGTAGCTTCCTTGAGTATCCTCTTCCAGGGCTGAGCACATTTATTTCATTTAACTACTTTCCTTACGCGCACCTTAGGGCACCCTAGTTCCCCATTTTATTTTAGGCACTGCACAGGATGCCATTTGGAAAAATGAAGCTTGCTGTTTTGCTGTAATACTATCTGGGGAAGTTGTGCAGCATCAGTTCAGTGAAGCCACACGAGCTGCCTTCCTCCTTCTATTTAATCTGCATCTAATAAAACAGCCTAGAGAACAACTAGGGTAACTGTGGCACGCTGTGGGGTGTGCATTTAATTCTGAGCCGTGGGTGCAGGCTCCTTTTACCTTGATTATAGCCTAATTATACATACATCTCCAGTAGGCATGGAATTTTTCAATGAATGTAGAATCCTTCCTGTGGATGTTGGAGTTCTGACATCTGCCAATCTGGGCCAGGGAATCCTGTTTGCCTTGAGGGCTCCATTCCCTTGTAGACAGCATGACAACAATTGATGGGGTCAAAATCAAAGATGAGTGGTAAAGGGGACTTGGGAGGTTGCAACTGGGAGAAAAATCGGTGACTTCTCAAACTATTTCCAAACCTGCAGTTAGATTGAAAAATGGCTTCTCTTAGCTCCAGCGAGAAGGTTTCTAGAAGATGAATTGCTATCTAGTGATGGACTAAGGAAGAAGGGCACAGTTCTGACCTTGTGAGAATATAGACCTGAAATCTAGAAATTCACTATTTAGACAACATTAACTCACATCCTTTCTCAGTTTTGTTAGCGTCCAAAATGAGTGTGCTGCTTATGGCTAGTTCAGTCTGAAGTCATTCAAATAACAGTTTAAATGGGGATGAGAAAAAAAAAGTCTGACAATTTGAAACTGAGATGAAATGGGATGATCAAATGATAAATTGCAAAGAGATTACTAGAATGACAAGTGGGGGTGGGAGGGAAAGCTGTAGCTGGCAGGCAATTGTTGATCACATCTCAGTAAAGTAAGATCCCTGGAGTGTCTTGGTGCAAGAAGAGAATTTTGGCATTGCCTTGACTCAGGTTGCTTTTAGGGCTGAGTGCCAGGAAATTTTAGGATTTTAGTAGTTGGGATAGCACTTGTCATAACTGTTCTCTACATGGGACAGCCTATGCTACATGGGACACATTAATAAGTCTGCATGACCTGTAGAGAGAAAGCGAAAAAAGGCTGGGAGCCACAGTGGGAGGTAGAAGAGATACAATCAAGAAAGTCGTCTAGATTGGATGTGCCATTATTTTCTACTCCAGTTGTAAATGGCATTTGGGTGGAAGCCACAAAATTTCACCTTACTTAAGTGATGAGATGTTCATTTATCAGTGATACCCTTGGAAGGAAAGATCATTAGTGTTTTAAGGTCTTTTGCAATACATGGGCTTCTTTATGAAAATAAAATTTGAGCGTGGGGACAGACAAAAGTACTCAAGGATCCATTTAACTGTTGTGGGGCAATAATCATTCACAGAATAGTTTGAAACCAGGTAAATTAAAATAAAATGATTAAATTAAACATAATGTATGTAATTAAAAGAATAAAATGCAGTTTTACAGCTTTAGAATAATATGTTCATTTGCTTCAGTCTCCCCAATTTCATTTCCCATTCAGACAATAACAATATAGCAATGAATTTCATTTTCTTATCACACCAGTAAATTGATTTCCAATTGCCCACCTATGAAATGAATTGATTTCTCTCCCAGTCTAATTAACTAATTAACTAATTGATTTAAAATGGATTTTCCTCATCCTTCTCCTCCATCTGTACAATTAATTCCAAAATTGTTTTGTTTTTTATCCCAGTTTTAAATTCACATTTTTCCTACCATGAGAAACAGTAAAAAGGAAAGTGTGTCATCTTTTATCCAGCTCATTGATTGGGCTCCTGATGAGGACCAGAAGAGATAAAAACATGTGTGATCAATACTCTCATTATTATCAAAAAGTATTTTAAGGAATTTGATGGGGAGTTATTATTCTGTTTGCGATAGCCAATAACTAAAAGAGGATTGCTTTTGTGGACTATGTCAAGACCTGTCATTGGTTGAGAAGGAGTAGAAGATACATTGGAAAGTCAAAAATGGTGGCAACCACTGTAGACGTTATGGTGCCACTGAAATCTGGCAGCAGAATCTGGAAGGCCTGAAATCCCACTTAATTTCCATCAGCAGACTTTATATAGGACTATAAATTTTTACATACATTCTATAACAAGTCTTTACTGTTATATACTATATATGCTGACTTGGAGATCATTTTGTCTGGTGCAATGGTTAATTATTAAATGTGGTATAATAGTGATAGGAAGAATAGACTATATATCTCATTGGGTGACTCTGTCCCAACCACTACTTCTTTGTGCACCCTAGTTCATAGCATTGTTATTAGTCAGAAGGATAAACTTGACTTCTTGAACTCATGCAGATTTGAACTCCAAGAAGGAAATTATGATACAAAAAATTAATAAAAAACAAGCCCATAAATATTGAGGGGAGATGGAGTAAGAATAAGGCTTTCACGGCAGGTCCTTTATAATGGGTACTGTATGCAGACAATTCTGTTTGGACTTCTGATCCAGTTCAGTTCAATGTGCTGGATTTTATTTTCATGAACTTCCAAACACCTTCGTATCAAAATGGAAGAGAGGGAGTGTAATGATGTCACCCACTACTGAGAATGCACTCTGTTGGAACCCCAGTTTTGGAGAATGAATGAAGGTTTGGCCAACCCTGTTTGAATATACAATATCTGGCTATGTGGATTGTCCAAATCTGCAGGGGTTGGACTAGTACTCCTTCAAAGATCCAAGAAGGATTTTTGCCTTAAGGTAAGCTGGATGGCCTATAAATGTTATAAATAAATAAACATGACACTGTACTGTCTATGTTGTTGTAATGAAATGATTGGCTGTCTCTTTGCCCAGTCACAGCCTCAAAAACTTAACTTCCAGGGCTGCTTTAGGAAAGTCAGGTTCTACATTGCTAGGGCTGCAATAAGAAGCCCACAACCTTTTCAGCAAAGTTGTTTGAATAACAAATAGGGTTGATTAAATATTTATTGATGTAAGTAGAGGAGATTTTAAAAACAATTGATCCCTTCATAGGAACTGGGAAGTTCACAGCCTCGTTTAGTGAACTACAATGGGATGCTGAAAAGATGGATATTGGGGGAAAGAAGCCAAAAATAATGGTGCTTCTCAAGTTCTAGCTTTGGGAGAGCATTTTTGTATTGTCGATTGCAAGAGCTAATGACAAATTAGGTTGTTCGGGAGAAAAAAGTAAGGGAAAATTGCATAGAATGTCTGCAATGATGGCAATTTTGAAAAACTGTCAGTGATATTTTACCATTATTTGATTGTACTGCTAACTGCTTTTCATAGTAGGAACCACACCCATGCTGCATTGCCTGAGGAAGAACTTATAGTAGTTTGCTTGTTGATGGCGACATATGCTATAATTTCCATTTTTAGCTGCAAAGACACACTGCCTGCCCACCTGCCTGCTTATCGCCTTTCTATTTTGGCAAATATACAACAGATACATTTACAAATATAAAACATATATGTGAAGTTAAAAACACATCAGGATTAGCAATAAAATACAGCTAGATAATAAAACAATGTAACCATTAAAAGTCCCATTGAAAAAGATGGGTCATAATCAATAAAACTGCTTCCTTTAAGATTTGGTTGAACTGTAGACTGTAAAATTTTTTAGGCACAAGTGGGTGTATTGGTTTGCTGTGGTATCTAAACACCTGGTTCCTCGTGGTAAATATTTTGAGTTATTTCCTCTTCATCTTTCCACCAAGGACTTATCCATATGAGGACATGTTCCCAAAACACAATGTCCCTCTCATTCCCAACTAATAGTTGAAGCTATCTTATTTGATGTTTATTTGATCTGATATTAATGTAGTGTTTTTCACTTCTTCTGATACCAGCCTGGTGATATGAATAATTGTTGATGCTTTGGTGGTGATTGTAGAGATGATGTGGCAGGACCCGAGATCTGTTCAGCTCCTATTGGCAGCTCTGAGCTACTATGGTACCCTTGCCTTCTTTGATCACTGGCGAAGTCTCTCCACAGTCATTTTGGCTTGGGCAGCAAAAGTGGCCAAGTATGGGAAATCTGAAGCTAACTGCCAGTCATGTGTTACGAAGGGTCTTTAACTATCCATTGAGATAAATGCTTTGAGAGATTGGCAGTTTGCATGATGGCCAGCACTGGTTAATGTAGGCTCATCTTCCTGTCAACAGTCACCCAGCCACTCTTTTTAGACAGAGCAAAAAAGACAAAGCATAAGTGAGCAACTGAAAGAAATAAGAGACAGCAAGAGAAAGAGAAGATAGTGAGATAGTGAGACAGCACGAAAGAAAGAGCAGTGAGTAAGTGGACAAGAGGGTGGGGAAGAGTGGAGTGCAAGAAGAGAGAAAGTGCAAGACGATGAATGATGAAGCTTGTGATGGAAATAGACCAGTGGTGTGGTTAATAGAGAAAGAGGGAGTAATGGAGTGGATGGTAGATCAGGTGATAGAGCAAGCAATCGTGTGAAATGTTGTGATAGAACAGGCAAGGAAGCAAGTGACAAAGTGACTAAAGCAATGGGCTGGCAGTAGAGTATGCGATAGAGAAGATGATGGAGCAAGAGACTACGGATATGGATAATGGAGCAGGTGATACTTTCATTGTAAAAGGATCCACACTCAAAGAATTAGCTACAGGTACAAGAAATTATAACTGGATCCAGACCTGTACATGTCCTGGCTTTTCAAAAAGGGATGTTGCAATCTGCTTCCAAAATCCTTCTAGTTATCAAAAGGTAGATCCTAGATGAGATAAATATTGTAATTGGTTTCTTTCTTTTTAAATTAATCTCCCCTTTAGGGAGGTTAACTTTTAAAGGACTCCAAGTTGAAATGTTTCATTTTTGAGTGCAGGAGGTCCTCGACTTACAACAGTTCACTTAGTGACCGTTCAAAGTTACAATGGCACTGAAAAAGTGACTTATGACCGTTTTTCACACTTATGACTGTTGTGGCTTCCCCATGGTCACATGATTTATATTCGGATGCTTGACAACTGACTCACATTTATGACAGTTGCAGGGTCCTGGGTCATGTGATCACCTTTTGCAACCTTCTAACAAACAAAGTCAATGGGGAAACCAGATTCACTTAACAACCATGTTACTACTTTAACAACTGCAATGATTCAGTTAACAAATGTGGCAAGAAAAATTGTATAATGGGGCAAAACTCACTTAACAAATTTCTCACTTAGCCACATAAATTTTGGGCTCCATTGTGGTTGTAAATTGAGGACTACCTGTACACTTTCATCTGCTCTACATTCGTGCACTAGATCAGGGGTCTCCAGCCTTGGCAATTTAAAGACTTGGGGACTTCAACTCCCAGAATTCCTCAGACAGCAAAGCTGGCTGAGGAATTCTGGGAGTTGCAGTCCCCAAGTCTTTAAAT
>QLTV01001483.1:8294841-8323976 GCA_003457575.1 Thermophis baileyi | reverse complement strand
TCTCCAGCCTTGGCAATTTAAAGACTTGGGGACTTCAACTCCCAGAATTCCTCAGACAGCAAAGCTGGCTGAGGAATTCTGGGAGTTGCAGTCCCCAAGTCTTTAAATTGCTAAGGTTGGAGACCCTTGCACTAGATAATACTTTGGAGAAACCAGCCTGCTTAGCATGTGTGTGTAGTTCACATTATCTCTGATACAATGTTAGTCCACTTGCTGTTTGAAATTGAGTGGAGCTGTGCCATGATATTGTGACTTGGGAGAAGATTGCTGAAAATGGATAAAGACCTAGAAATTGAAGTAGATACAAACAGAATGTGAAGATAGGCATTTCCTTTCTCACACCTCACAGTGCTGAAACAAATATTACACCAAACAATGTACAAACTGTCCAGACTAAATCTTATGAAATGGTCAATAAATGATCTGAATTAAATTGCTGTATTGTGCATATGCTCCAAAATAAAATTAATTTGTGGCCATTCTCCATAATCAGATTAGTCTGTAATCCTATATTCATTGATCTGGAAGAAGGGCCCATTATTTTTGAAGATATGTGCACAACCCAGAATAGTTAGCACAATAGTATTTAAATCATATCAGGGGAGGGGGCTTAATTTTTAAGATATCAGGATCTGTCACATGAACAAAATAATTTTTTTTCTTTTATTGAAGAAAAGAATCCTAGTACCGAAATTCAGAATCAGATCTTGATTTGAATTAATTTATTGTTCAAGGGATTATTACAGTTAAATGAGTCAGTCTATTTACAATCCAAAAGATGTAGGATTTGTGAGCAATAATTATTTTTATAAATATTGTACATTGTGGCCACTCCAAAAATGATGCCCATTTCTGGGCCAGAGCCATGCAGCCCAGGGATGCCAAGGGGTATAACTGTGTGCCCTTTTTCCTTCACGCAAGGAAGGACCTGGAGATCTTCTAAAGATACAGTAAGTGTGCAATTGGTTAAGCGGGGAGGAGAAAAGTGTGGGACCCAGTGGGGTGGGAAGCAGGCCCAAGGTCTGTGGGGTCACGCGGGTAGAGAAAACATTCCCAAGGTCTGTGGGGACCTGACAGAGCAGGATGTGGGTGTGGCTTGGTGGGCGTGGTGTGGCTTGGTGGGCATGGCTTGGTGGACGTGGCAGGGGAAGGATACTGCAAAATCCCCATTCCCTCCCCACTCTGGGACTAGCCAGAGGTGGTATTTGCCGGTTCTCCAAACTATTCAAAATTTCTGCTACCAGTTCTCCAGAACCTGTTAGAACCTGCTGGATTTCACCCCTGGGCGGGAGGCATTGCAAGTGTCCATGTGGTTGGTTATAAGTGCAGATGACTGCTGGAAGGCTGCAGTAGCTATAACTTCAAACTGGGCCATTAGTCCCTTTTGGGGGAGATCCGTTATAATTTTGAACAGTCACTAAGTGACCAGTTGTAAGTCAAGGACTACATGTAAAACACCACAATAGCATATTAAATCTATTAAACCCATAAACATTAAAAACTCAACACCAAAGTTAAACTTCATTACAATCCTCTCACTCACCTTACCCTATACCAGCACTTGGGGGAAAATCCACTTAACAAATGTCTCACTTACCAACATAAATTTTGGGCTCAATTGTGATCATCAGTTGAGGACTACCTGTAGTTTGTATACAACTCAATCCATTGTTAAAACACTAAAACTAGAGAGAGGGTCAACCTCATAATGCAACCTTTCTCTCTTCTTGCAATTAATATGCACTTTAATTTACCGATCTGAGCAGGGCTCCTGTCTAGCCTCAAAAAGCTTTTATTGAACAATCTCCCATGTCCTGGTATCAACGGGAACATTTATTTAGTTATCATTCTAAGAATATGGTTAACTCCATTTTCCTCCCCATTTGTTTCTTGGATAGAATTCTAAATAGATTTAATTTTTCTGCGTTTCCAATTAGCAGCCTTTCCAGAGTTATGGTAGAATAACTAATAACTAATTAGCAGCCTACCCTTAGTTATGGTACAAATAAGCAACCTCAAGTTCTAGATGGTCAATTACTCATCCATTCGATAATTCGATTTTCTTGCTCTGCATGTTCAATTCATTTAGAAACTAGGTGGGGGTGGGTGGGGGGTGGGAGCAAGCTGGAGATA
Organism: Thermophis baileyi; assembly: GCA_003457575.1. Lineage (NCBI taxonomy): Eukaryota > Metazoa > Chordata > Lepidosauria > Squamata > Dipsadidae > Thermophis > Thermophis baileyi. Next base: position 8,321,843 of record QLTV01001483.1, on the reverse strand, counting down.
TGAAAGAGAAGAGACCTTGGCACAGAGCAGAATTATGCAATGTCATGGGTACATTAACATTTGGATCAAATTTTTACATTGTGTCAACTCAGTAAATAGTATAAATGGTTCAGATTTGCAATAAATAATTGTCTATTAATACTCTGGCATGGTGTAGCAAATTAATGTCTCACTCCAGTGAGCACAGTTGTAAGCTGGAGCTAGGCCACAAAGAAAGCCATGGCTTTGCGGTGTTATAGTAAAAAGAGAGAGCAGTATTACTGAAGGAGACTCATTTTAGCTGCAAGAACAAGCTCCAACAACTTTGCAGATCATGTAGAAAATAATGTCTCAGCCCCCTTAAAATTAAAGAGGGTTATATTCTAATCCCTAATCATAAAACTGTTTGGTTAGTAGGATTTATTTATATATGGAAGGCCCCATTCATGTGCTATAGAAAGAGGTTTGTTTGTCATGGATTGAGATCTTTCTCCTGCAGTTACATGCACCCTTTTAATGTGTACAACTGTGCATTGACTTCCATGGGAAACAAGATCATAATTGTGCAAAGTTTGGCTCACCTATAAGCCAATACATTATCTGGAAATGTTTTTCTTCTGCAGACTTTGTGGCATTGTTATTTTGTTATTAGTGGGGATTCTTGCTACAACATATTCCAGGCTCCAGCTAGTAATATTAATTTCACAGGTCCTGAAAGAGGAATGGGAATTTGACAGCATCCCAAGTCCCTCTAAAAGTCAATCATTCTGTTTTTTTATTTTAGTTAGCACACAACTGCATATTATGCTGCTGTTTCTATTTTAAATTATATCTGAGGTAGTGCTAGGTCAGGGGTGTCAAACTCGCAGCCCACGGGCCGGATGCGTCACACGCTGGCCACACCCACCCCCGGTTTAGTGAAGGGGGAACAGTTGCAATATGTCACATGATGACAACGTGACAACACAAGTTTGATACCCCTGCTCTAGGTATTGTGATACTTTGCAAGTTCTTGCATCTCTTTTTCAGTCTAATGTAAAAACCAGGGTCAAATTAATAAGGCTACTCCTTGAAGTTTTTATTTTTTATTTTTAACAACTACTCCTTGGATTTGTGTGTGTGCAAGAAAGCAAGTGCTACAGTAACACTTTTTTTCTCTCCATGTGTGTTGTGGATGGTGGCGAGGGAATTTCCATTGAGCCTGGAATGTCTGTCTATCCCTTACCTGAGAGACAAAACTTCAGCATCTTCTTTATAGTTCTCACCTGTGTACATTGTTTAAGATGGACCTCTCCCTCTTCTCCACTTCATCCACTGGAGCAATTTGTAGTCCTGCCATTCAGGGGTCTGATGACCTGTTCTGGATGTGGGTTGGGCACTTATCCAGAAGAGAATTAAAAGCAAGTTGCTGGATAACTGACTGGCAGGTGGAGGAGGTACCTGGTAAGAAACTACTTTCACCAATTTGATGGGATTGATTTAAGTGCAGAATAGCAGAGGGAGTTAGCTAGTAAAACTTTTACCATTGCCTTTCTCATGCTACAGATCAGATGTCTGAAACTGTCCCAAGCACCCCGTTGTTTAAAAAGGCAAAACTGTGTTGACTGAAGGAGTCTAGCATCTCCAGTGCTCTGATCTCCAACATTTGCTCTGTCATACTGACATTGTAGCTGAATCATCTATGTTTGCATCTAATCATGGCAGAAACATACAGTGGTGGGATTGAAAAAATTTAGCAACCGGTTCGCTGCCCAGTTGCTGGGTGTGCGTGGCCATGGGGGCGTGGCCTACTCAGCCTCCTGCACCATGGCAGGGGGGGCATTTTCACCTTCCCCAGGCTCCTGAGGCTTTCCTCGAGCCTCCAGGAGGGCAAAAATGGCCTCCCCCGGGCTCCGGAGGCCCTCCGGAGGCCAGAAATGGGCCTGTTTCCGGACTTCCGATACTTCCGGTAGGCCCATTTTTTGCCCTCCCCAGGCTCCAGAGGCTTTCCTCGAGCCTCCAGGAAGGCAAAAACAGCCTCCCCTGGGCTCCGGAGGCCCTCCGGAAGCCGGAAATGGGCCCATTTCCGGACTTCCGGTAGGCCCATTTTTCACCCTCCCAGAGCCTCCGCGTGGGCCCTGCACTTACCTGGCATCCAAAATGGGCTGCGTGGAGACTCCTGGGAGGGGCGGGATGGGGCAGGCAGGGTCAGCCAGTCCTTGGAACAACTGGTTCGGCGAACTAGATTAAAATTAATATCCGGTTCGCCCGAATCGGCTGAATCCCACTCCTGGAAACATACCTCAGAAAATATATTCTGTTTTTATACCATGTGTGGAAAAAATTGTCATGATGTTGTCTTCATCTTGTCCTAATCCTTAAATAAATAGGCTTAAGTGGTTCTTAACTATATCAATGCTTAATAGTATTTCTCCCTTTCTTTTGACACTGTCTAAAGGGAGCCTCGAGGTGTGTAACATTTATCTGGCTTTGCTATCTTGTCTTCTAAGAGCCACGGTGGCGCAGTGGTTAGAGTGCAGTACTGCAGGCTACTTCTGCTGATCACCGGCTGCCAGCAGTTTGGCAGATCGAATCTCGCCAGGCTCAAGGTTGACTCAGCCTTCCATCCTTCCGAGGTCGGTAAAATGAGGACCCAGATTGTTGGGGGCAATATGCTGACTTTGTAAACCGCTTAGAGAGTGCTGTAAAGCACTATGAAGCGGTATATAAATCTAAGTGCTATTGCTAAGTGCTATTCTATGGGGTAAGGAGCCAGATGACTACAAGTGTCTGGGAATCGAGGAAATAGGGGCAGGACAGGGAATGGCAGTGGGGAGAGCAAATTTAGCTCACCCAAGAAAGGGTGGAGGGTGCTTCAGCTCCATCGTTGAGAAAGGCCCTTTGTGCAAGGACTTCTTAGGGTAGAAACTGCTGTTATAGACCTGTGTTCTCAAGAAATCAAGAGATATATTGGCCACTGGTTTAGCTACTAGGGTTGTATAGATCACATGTTGACTAGCAATGGCTCTAATCTTTTCTAGTGTTACAGTTTTCACAGTGGAGGGTTTTGTACAATATTATCAAAGACCTTTGCATTACAGGAAGTAGTTGTCTTGAGTGCTTGAGATCACAGCAGACTTGTGGGAGAATGATCTACAAAGGATCTCTGTATTAGAATCTACATGTTCCCAAATATATCCCAGTATTGTTTTCTTTTCTTACCTCTCAGCTTTTAAAGGCATATATTTTTATTTCCGTGCACTGTTATTTGTATTTTATAATTTTAATTCACTTATTTGTGCGCCCCCTCAAGATGTTTACAAAGAGAACGGTGTAAAATTCCACTCATTCACAACTTTTTCTGTTCTCTTAATCGGAATGTACCCTTCTCACAAACTATGTGAATTCTCAATTTAAAAATTCATCTAATTTACTTCTGGCCCATTTCCAGACGATACGGATCTTTGATGTGTAGCGATGCTTTGCCCCATTTTTCAATTTTCTCTTAGTGTAGTCTTTTGACAGAAGTTAATTACAGAGATGCTGAGCAATAATGCATGTTATTACATAGCAAGCTACACAGCAACTTCATTGGGAGCCATGATAATTAAAGAGTGAATTGTGTTAATGCCCCTGTGTTATTATTTGGTAACTGTGTAATTACATGGGATGACCCATGCAAATCAGATCCACATTCCCATTTTCCTCTAGGGATCACTGAATTAGCTCAAGCATTTTAGGCATCTCTACCTCCGGTACAATGCCTATCCAGAGAGTAATTTTACATTAAGGCTTTACAAATAGCAATGAACAATAAGTGAAATAAAATAGAAGGTTGGCATTATTTTTCACTTCAGGAGGCTTTATGAATGAAAACACATACTTACAATATGATTATACCATATTTCATCCTAGTCCAGATATGAATTCCAGAGCCAACATGGCCAATGATCATGGATGATTGGGGATGATAGTGGATTATGGACCAATATCTGTCCCCACTAATGAATGCTGGCCAGGATATTTTGTTCCACTGATCTTCTTTTCTTAACTTTATCAGTTTGTAGCTGATGAATAACCCATTGCCTCAAATATTGCATCATTTGAGAGCTCTCAATTATTACAGAAGAGTATTTAGATTTGGAACAAACAAAAACTTTTCTGACTTCAAAATAGCAGTGGCCAACCTGAACACTGAAGTCACATTACCGCACTAAGTAAGGCAAATAAACAAAACAAATACAATAAAGACATGAATACAGTGCACATTTACTTTTACTAGTTCATTATCTTCAAAACCCACAACCCACAATAGAAAGTTATAGGTGAGACTTTTATTAGTCTAATTAAAAATATAAATAAAAGGGAACATTGACTGAGCTTCTGACATGCCACTGTCAGTACCTAATTGAATCAACTTTAAGTGCAGTTCCAATATATAATATGAAAGTGCTAAAGAGGAGTCCGTTTATCTTTACATTTTTCAATGAATTGTCATAGTGAAATCCATATATTTCTTTGTTTTGATTGATCTTCTTGCATTGCTTTCGATTTTTCTTTGAGTTGTTATCTGTAACAAAAGGTTTCTTCCATACACTTTATATTTCCCTCTCCAATTCCTCAAGTCCCTTTTAAAGACAAGTCACAATCATCTTCTTAAAGTTGATGAGAACTTCTTCAGGTTCTTCAGACAAGGACCAATTATTGCCCCACAGCAATTAGTCTAAGTTCAAGTCCCTGAACTCTACTCCAGTCAAAAGTATTCTGTAAAATTAAATTAAATAAGCCATAGAAAATAATGCAAACAGCAGAGATGTAGGTATCAGTAAAGCACTAGAACAGGGCTGTCAAACTCCCGGCCCGTGGGCCGGATGCGTCACATGCTGGCCACGCCCATGCCCAGTTTAGCGAAGGGGAAAAAAGTCCCAATACATTACGTGACACCACCGTGACGACGTGAGTTTGAGACCCCTGCACTAGAACTCTAAATATCTTACAAGATGGTGCAGAAAACAAGCTATTTGTGGTTTATAAACAGACATGGGAAACACTGCCAGAATCAGTAGGTCAATTATATATTTCAATACCCAAAAAGAGTTATGCTAAATAATGCTCAAACTACTGTACTTACATGTGTAATACTTATTTCACATATGTGTAAGAGACTTTTTAGTAATATATAGAACAAGCATTGAGAAGAGGCATGGACACCCAAGAGCACATTGTTAACTTCCAATGAATGATGGAAAAAGCAATTGAGTTCTAAGAAGACACCTATTTTTGCCTTATTAATGATGTAAAGGCTTTTGACTGTTTAAACCACAACGGACTGTAGATAGCCTTTGCAAACAAGGTATAATGGTGCAGCTTATTTGCCTACTGAAGAATTTGCATGATGACCAGGAAGCAGCAATTAGAACAGAAGTAGAGAAGAAGAACTAAGTGATTCAGAATAGGGAAAGTAATGCATCTAACATTAAGATTGTATATTATTCTCTTATTAATTTAATTAACACATACTAGGTGTAAATTAATTAGAGGAACTTAGTTTGTTTAGCCTAAGAAGAGAAGATAAAGGGGAGATGTTACAGCTGTCTTCTCAAACTTGAAGTGCTGTCACAGGGAGGATAGTGTTGGGCTGTTGGTTTAGCTCTGAGCTTGGCAATTTTGTTGCAACCAAATTGCCAAGCTCGGAGCGCTAACCAACAGCCCAACTACCAACCCAAGCTACTAATATTCAAATATATTTCAGGAGAGGGTTTCCAAGGTTTCCAAGGATAAGACAAGAACCAATGAGTGGAAACCCTACAGAAGAAGGGCCAAACTCAAAATAAAGAGGAATTTCCTAACCATGAATGTTATTATGCAGTAGAAAAGCATGCTTTCTATAAACCACTACTGGAAGTTTTCAAACATTTAGGATGATCTGAGAATATCTGCCTTGGAAAGGGCTAGACTCTAGAAGACCACCAAGATCCCTTCCAACTCTGATTCTATGAAATCAAAACAGTTTCATAGTCTCGGTGCTTTTTAAAATATACCTTAGGGATAAAAAATGTTTGGATATAGCTCTCAATTCAAGAGAAGTGTGTTTTGGATCGCAGTCCTCATTTTTATTCTTGATTGGTTCACATATTATTTAGTTTGAATCCTTGCTATGTGGAGGGATGATGTAAGAATTGTAGGGAGCTGGATTTCTAATACTGGTTGCTCATCAGAAAGAAACTTTCAACATTTCAGCCAGCATCTTCAACTTTTGACCTGTGATTCTATAAGACCTACTCAAGTCACAAGGAACATTTCAGTACAGAATGTACAAAAGTATAGATTTTATTTTGTTATCAACAAAAGAGGCACTCTTTCTTGCTCTACAGCCCTTCTTGAAGGAAGTCCATTTATTTGCATTACATCAAAATGCAGACTGCCTCTCTGGTTTCCTGCACCCTTTCTGTCTCTTTCTTGTTTTGTATCATCACTCACAAAAAAATATTCAAATAATAAAACATTGGGCAGAAAATGGCTTCCTTACATCAGTGCCTCAGCAGGCCGCTTTTTATTTTCTCTGAAGTGACAAGGAGACATTTATCTTTTAAGGGGCAGAAATTCCATTTTACCTCAGGAAATGTTAAGTTAGAAATGGTCAAACCAGGCCAATAAAAATATTATTATTTGTTAAAAAGAAGGTTTACCATTTCCGACTGGAAAAAATCTTCATCTCCTAAATATAGGATTAGGCTAATAGATTAATATTTTTACTCCATCCCCCGCCCCTGCCCCCATAACTGTTCCTGATAATATTTATGTGATACTTCTGTCAAACCCTACAAAGGACTTTTAACTCTCTTTAAAAAAAAAAAGCCTGTCAATATATTCACTTGAGAGAAAGCTCATAAAATTCAACTTCACCCACAATCTGGATGATGGTCTGCCAAGCTCCACATAAATAAATCATCGAGTCATTTTTGGCATCCTGTAGACCAGAAGGAATATTTTCTTGGATAGATTTAAAGAGACATTGTTCCATAAAATGTACTTTGCTGCAGAAAGCCTAGAAAGCAGTGATGAATTTGGATTTTGTCTTATTAAGAATCTGAAAAATAAAAGAGAAATAACGGCCAAATAATAATAACTTGTTTGTTTTAATATAAAGTTTCTTCTTCTTTTGGTTATAGAAGAATAAAAAAGCAAATCTAAAAGGAGACCTAAACACCTATTAATGTTCTTCTATGAATTTGCTTCTTTTAACACAGTCCTTTATGCATTTGCTCAAAATTAACTTTCATTGCATTTGAAGGGTCTCTTTCCTGATCTCCTGTAAGACAAGTCACACTTAAAAATCAGCTCTATTGAACACAGAATTATTTTTGAATACAGAACAATTTCCTGGTCACTCTTCATAAATAGGCGAATATAGAAGGTCATCCTTTGGGAATGCCAAGGGGTTGAATACAAAATCAACTTTGGCCACTTTTAAGATGTGACTGGCTGGGGAATTCTGGGAGTTGAGATCCATACATCTTAAAGTGGCCATGGTTGAGAAACACTGCTCAAGCGGTAACATGGTTACAAGATGAAAACCGGGGGAATATTTTCTGATTCTTCTCCCCAATAAACCTCCTACCGGTAGTATCAACACTTTAACTGCTCATTATACTTCCCATCCTTCAGAATTTTTAGGAGGAATCTGGGACCATTTCTGAAAGAGAAAATAGGAAGTGCGGAAGGAGGATGAGCCCTTTTCCCCACTTGTATCTAGACATAACATAAACATGCCCTGGCAATCTTTTTTTCTGCCATCCATGTCCTCATGATGTTGCTTTCATTTTATACCCATTCTCACGGCTAAGAAAAATGAAAATTTTTAGCTGTTCTGATTCTGTTCTGGTTAAGAAGGGAAAAGGTGTGTTTTCACACATGCTGTGTGATTGCCATAGGTTTAATTGGATGGTCTTCTGCATCCATTTGATGTTACAGTCACATAATCCATAGTATCTGCCTAGCACCTCTTCTCTAATTTTAGCTCTTATAGACCACCCACACACACCCCTTTGGGCCTTTGGCATGGTCCCCCATGCTTTTCTTTGGGCAGGAGCAGAATTCCAATTTACCTTGGACATCTGGATCACCCCAAATAAACTAGTGATGGCAGCATCGGTGTCTCAATGTAGCCGTGTAGTGGTTAGTTTAGCATGCCTTTAGTATACCCAATTTACTTTTAACAGAAAAAAACCTGATGACTGAAATAATACATGGCTGCTGTTTAAACCTATTTCCACTTCCAAAAAGCTTAAACTAGTGTTGAATCCAGAAATGACTTTACAGAACAACACTTTTCGTGTCTTAGGCTGAATATTGTGAGGTCCTGCTTCTCTGCTACCTTTTTATGTAGGCTGCATTCAAAATTGCACCTTGATTTGGGCAATTTTATTGAGATTAGCTCTTAGTCCTCTGCAAAGAGTGAATTTCACCTGGATAAGCATATCTTAAGATAGGACTCAAGGTAAGGAAAGTGCCCACTGCTGTAAATTCATTCTCCAAAATGTTCACATCTGGTGTAACCAGTGGTGGGCTGCCGCCGATTTGGACCGGTTCAGGTGAATCGGTAGTTCTGACCGGCGGGTGGGCCTGCCCACCTGCCCCGGTGCTATTTCATCCTATATCACCGTGTTTTTGGAGCCGTGCGCATGCGCGCTCACATTTCCAGTGCTGGGCGAACCGGTTGTTACATTATGTGACGCCCACCTCTGGGTGTAACTTAACTGACATCTTTAAAGTCTTCCTGGCTTAATGTTTTATATACCATGGTGGTGGGTTTGGCTTAGAAAGAGCTTCCAAACAATGAATGGCGCAGAGTGTACAATAGAGAGAAATCATGAGATGGGTTCTTTCCATGACTGGTCTACTTCAGAATGCCTATTTTACCCTTGCAACTTTTCTGCATAAGAGACTCCATAATGCCACAGTCCCACACCATGTGCCATTTCAAACAGGCAATTGCTGTTTAAATACATTGAAATTAATGCACCAAAGCCATTGCCTGAAATGGGAGGAGGATTGAAGATGGAGTATGGTGATTCAGTGCTTAGGGGCAGCTAAATAAACTGTGGTTTATTAAGGCAGACATATTATGGCTGAAAAGGCCCATTGTGTGCTTATATCTCTCTGCTATCTCCGTTTCACTAGCAGCTCTTTTTTTAGTTGTCTTTAGTTTCGTGTCTCTTTGTCTGCTAATAGCCGCTGTCCTAAAATGCAATTGACTCAGATCTAAACCGTAAGTATAGGACATTATTTGCACATTTATTTCGCTCCTCTAGTTCTGAAGAGGCTGTTACAAAGCAGGGAAAAGGCCCCAAAGGTATTGAGAAATCCATGTCAGGCAGTTAACAGGTTAAGGATCATTTGCATAAAATTAGTAAGTTTTAACAAATGAATTCACCTGAAAGTAGGATACGGGACACTGCGCGTTAATAATTGACAGCCTGTATGAAATGCAATGTTCTTGATGGGGACATTCAGCTCCGCATTGCTATTAGACCCAGCGAAGCAGTAAACCCTGAGAAAAGAAATGCCATTTCATTCTGCAAATTACAGCTTCTGCATAACAACAATCTTTCATTTTGATGGTTCTTTCTAATAAAAATCCCCAGCTAGATTTTACGCATTCAGGATGAGTCAGTGAAAAGAGGGAACAGAAAAGGAAGCCCAGGTGTCCATGCTCTGAGACAGAAAATGAAGAGGAACAGATATCTTGGTAATACAGTTTGAACGTCCTCCTTGCTTTCATTGTATTCTGCTTTTAAAACAATCCAATGTGACGGTTTTGGAAGAGTTTCCCTGTACATAGCAACATTAAGATGTGTGGACTTTAACTCCTAGAATTTTGGGGAGTTGAAGTTCACCCATTTTAAAGTTGCTGAGGTTGAGAAACACTGCTCTAGTAATACTGCAGGTAGATTCCTGCGAAATGAGATGAAACTGTATTCAAAATGTAAGAGCCACAGAACCAGACCTATGAAAGATGATCTAGAACAAGGGTGTCAAACTCAAGGCCCGTGGGCTGGATCCGACCCACGGGGTGCTTAGATCTGGCCCGTGGGACCGCCCTGGAAACAGCGAAGGACCGGCCTGAAGTGCCTCGGCCAGCGAAAATGGAGCTCAGGAGGGCCGAACATGGCCCTTGCGAGCTCCGTTTTCGCTGGCAGAGGGTTTCGTCCCAGCTGAAAATGGAGGTTGGGAGCCTGTTTTCACTGGCAGAGCGCTCAGGCCACCAGAGGCACCCCGATGCGAGTGACGTCAAGCTGGCCACGCCCACCCTGGCCATGCCCACCCTGGCCCCCCGAGGTCAAACACAACCCTGATGCTGCCCTCAATGAAATCGAGTTTGACACCCCTGATCTAGAAGAAAGGTACAAGAAGTCTTTGCTTAACAACCATTCATTTAGACTGAAGTTATGACAGTGCTGAAAAAGGTGACTTATGACTGGTCCTCACACTTAGAACCCTCACAGCATCCCTGCAGTCACGTGATTGTGATTCAGGCACTTGACAGCCACCATACATTTATGGCAGTTGCTGCATCCTGCAATCACATGATTGCTGTTTGTGACCTCCTCAGCCGGCTTCAGACAAGCAAAGTCAACGAGGAAGCTGGCAGGAAAGTTCGCAAGTCACAGTCACATGATGTCCTACTTAAAAATCTTGCTTTATGAACACAGTGACTTGCTCTACAAACATATCAAATGTGGTCATAAAATCAGCTGCTGTCATATGATACCTCACTTAATGACCACACCATTTAACAATGAGTTTTCTTGTCCCAATTGTGGTCATACATCGAAGACCACTTGGATTGCCTACAAAAGTCACCACACACTAAAACTCTGCTTAAGACAATAGCCTTATTTATTAGTTGGTTAGCACTAAGCTGAGTTAGTCTATGTGTGGACCAGATCCCCTGAAAATCCCCTCAGCCCTTCATACCAGCAAACCAGTTCACACAGAGCTGCATCAGCTATTTTGTTGACCAGCCTGCTCACACACACACACACACACACACACACACACACACACACACACACACACACACACGGCTGAGCTACCTTGGTAATATAGGAGTTTGTGAGCCTGTGGGTGGACTTAACTCAATGCTCTCTGGGATAAGGTAAGGGAGGTAGACAGTTGTAGTCTTTGTTTTCATGCCCTTGCTCATCTATAAACTCACACTGTCGTGTTACTTGTGAGAGAGGGGGGCAGCCTTTTCCAGTGAGACCAGTGCAGCTACATCAGTTGCGCTTCCATCAGCCCCTCTAGTGACTGCAAGAGATTCACTAACCATATGCCCTAGTGCAGGGGTGTCAAACTCGATTTCATTGAGAGCCGCATCAGAGTTGTGTTTGGCCTCAGGGGGGCCAAGGGTGTTGTGACCAGGGTGGGCATGGCCAGCATGACATCACTTGTGTCGGGGGGCGCCTGTGGTGGCCCAAGTGCTCTGCCAGCGAAAACGGGCTCCCGAGCTCCATTTGCTGCTGGGACAGCCTCCTGCAACCCTCTGCCAGTGAAAACGGAGCTTGGGGGGACCACACGCGGCCCTCACAAGCTCCATTTTTACTGGCAGAGGCACTTCGGGCCAGCCCTTCACTATTTCCAGGGCGGCCTCACGGGCCAGATCTAAGCACCCCACTGGCCAGTTCCAGCCCCGAGCCTTGAGTTTCATACCCCTGCCCTAGTGAATGGAAATGACAAGTAGTCTAAATTTCTGTGAGGCATCTTTCTTGTTTCTCTGTCACAGTGTCGGTAAACTTTCAAGACCCTGCTAGCCACTACCTTCTGACCTGCTCAGGTGAAGAATATCATGTTCCAAATACTAGTATAATGCAGTAATGACTTTCTCAAAGTGCTCTTGCCACTCTTTCAAAGTTGTCATGCTTTTCTCTGTGCCATAAGTACATCCGCCAAGAGCTGGAAGTGATTCTGCTTTTAATAACATGCCATTATTAAAATTAGTTTAAAGTGAATTTAATCATGTAGCTCATGATCTACTTTACCAAGTTCAGAGTAAATATGCCATCTCAATTAAATTTCAATGAACTGCGGTAGCCAGTAAAATCCCCAGCCAGAAGTAATATTTCCAGATATTGATGGCAGAGTTATTGCCATTAATCTGAGCATAAAGCCAACGTCAGATAACAGAAGTTGTCCAATAAACTTCCCAGGCTGGCTAACAAATATTATTAGCCTTTATTTCTATCTCTGCCTTCCCATCTTCTTTTCTACTAGTGGGAATTTCCACAAAAAATTTTTTGGTCTCTTCAACATAGAAATAAATATTGATGATGATAATATAATTACCACAAAAATAAAAGCATAAAAATATGAGCTCCAGTGTTATACAAATATGAAAGACTTATACACACTCAATACAAAATTATCAAATATCTGGAAATTTATTTTCTTATTTCTTGTTATAGTTAAATAGATCAAGGAAATATATATTTTTTTTAATTATTTGGGCTTGTATGTTCCAGCCAGACTGATAATGAGTGGTTTACAGATTCCCCTGTATAGTAACTGGGTAAAAAACATGCAAGATAAATATAAAGCATGTTTCTAGTGATCATGCATTCTAATGGTGCCCTTTTCTCAGGGAACCGTTCCACTCCTTACTTCCAAGTGCTCCTTTGCTCAATCTCACTGGCTCATTTTTTTAAAGAGATAGTTTCAAAATTTGAATTAGCATCCTGAATGTGAAATATTTGAATGCTGTGTCTTATTGCTACCTCTTAATTATTTGGGGACTTGAGACTTTCAATTAGGAATTATTTACTTAATTAGTTTTAAATGTGGATACATGCGGGTCACTGCTTGACACTGCATTTTACATTAATAAGGTAAGACACATTAATAAAACGTATAAATCTAATAATTAAACATTGCACTTCCAATATTCTTCCAAAACTCCTATATTAAATGTCATTGCAAACCATCACTGTAAAATAAAAGAATTAGTGCATTTCAACTGTCAAATACTATCACATATGAAATAATATTGCATTATAATGATTAAAAATTGCTGCATATAATTTTTCTATTTTGGAGCTGGGGAAAGGGTTCTTCGAAGCTCACTTGAGGTTCTTCAAAACTGTTAAGCCAATATTCATTAATCTTTCTTTGAAATGATCAGCCAAAGGATATTTTCTAAATTATACTCTTGTTCTACAATAGCAATAGCAAAACCGCTTTGCCAAAACCTATACTTCAGCCTTTTATGTATAATATGTCAGATAGCAATACAGTATTGACCTTCTATATAGGTTAATTGGGACGACTTCTGAAATAATGTATGTTATGTAATTATGTAATTGTAGTATGAACTCATACATAGATTTTATTATTTATTTGTGCATTTTCATTACAGCTTAATTGAATTTTAATTAATTAATTACATTTATTTTTCTATTTTTTCTTTTATCAGCTGCTGTAAGCATTTCTGTTGAATAGAAAAGTGAGCTATAAATCAAATACTGTACCATTAATGCTACTAATAAATAATTAGCTACACCCCAGTTCAGTTTGAATTCTGAATCCGGAGCAGAATGGCATGATTCCAGCTGCTATTTAAGTTTGGGCATTTCTCATATTGTAGCCTTAATGTTGTGGCCTGTCGGCCGCCGGCCCCACCAGCAGCCGAATCAGATGAAGAGGAGGTGTGGGAGTCAGGATCAGCATCAAGGCAACCTGAGAGCTCCGAGGGGGAAGAGGGAATGGAGCTGTCAGAGAGAGAGAGAGAGGCGGAGCCTGGGCTGTCCGTCAGCCCTCAGATGGAGAGTCAACAGCCCCCAGGTCTGGAGATGGCTGATGAGGAAGAGGAGGAATAGGTAGGTCCAGTGCCAGACGCACGGATGCGCAGAAGGCAGAGGAGAGGAGAGCAGTGGAAATCTGTGGGCCGATCCTTGGGATGGAAGAGCAACCACTGCCACCGAAGTCCCACCCTAGCTCTGGGGATAAAAGGCAGGGGGCAGAGATGAATAGATGTGGCAGACAACTATTCATCTCCCTGCCGGACAGACTTGTTAGCCTGCTGTGAGAGAGAGACTTTTTGCCGAGGCTGCTGGCGCTCCTATTAAAGGAATCGTTGATTGATTACAGAGGGTTTGTCATGTTTGGGGAGCTGGGTCAGAACACTTAAGCTGTTTGAGTCTCAAACATTTGTGGATTTCAAACCCTCCCTCCACTGTGGTTGCAGTGATGGGCTTCGGGTTCTGTCCAGAACATGCCTACCAACCAGGGGTGGGTTCTAACTTACCTCGCTGCCGGTTCGCTTCCTCTCGCACTGCGTGGCTGTGCCTCATGGGCACGTGCATGCACAGTCCCAAAAAGTTAAAAAAAATTCAAAAAACAACAATGCCGAAAACAAGATGGTGACGCATGCACAGTACCGGAAACTCGGCTTCTGCGCATGCGCAGAAGGAAAAAAATTTTTTTTTACTTTTTTTTAAAAAAAAAATTCCAAAAAAATAAAAAAATAAAAAGATGGTAGTGCCCACAGACCGGCACTGACCGAACCAGATCGGTGACATCATCGTGATGTCACCAGCGGGTCGCTACCGGTTCAGGAGAACAGGTTCAAACCGGGAGGAACCCACCTCTGTTACCAATGCCCTTGATTAGTGGATTCTCCCCTCCCACCAAATACAGGTGGTCCTCAACTTACGACTATAATGAAGCCTTGAATTTTCATCATAAGGCCTGACAGTTGTAAGTCAAGGCACCGACATGACCAATCTGATTTTGTGACCATTTTTGCACTGGTTATAAAGCGAACACATGTTGCATCGTGGGCAGCACAGTCATTGGGGGTGGAGAGAATATAATAATAATAATAACAACAATAATTTTAGTAATAGGTTTTTCACACTGGGCCTGCATTTAAAAAACAGGGCTGATGCTCTCTTGAAGGAACACTAGTATTGTGCTGCACAGAAAGCCGATTTAAACTGAGAAAGAGAAGTGTGATCTCAACCCTGGAAGAGTTGAGCTGTATGTTCTGTCACCAATGAATCTGCTAATTCTGCTAACAAGGGTTTCATCTGGCTGTACAATTTGGTAAATTCTGCCACTTCCTCCCCCATTCTTCCCAATCCACAGGTTATTTTTGCAAGTATTGGGTTATATCGCTTGTTTGTAGCCCAGCCATCAACTCATTCATTACTGTATTAATTACTCACCCTTACTTTTCTCCTTTCTATCTGCCACTGATTGACAGGTGATATAGAGGAGAGAAATAGGAGGGAGGACTCCTGATACCTGGTGCACTCCTCCCTTGTGCCTCTCACCACTCAGCCAGGTATTTGGAGGCGTTGCACTCTTTTAAGAGCCCTAGAAATACTCTGTTCATTGAGACATTGAAAGCACCTGCCTCCAACTGTCCACTCCATCAGACATTGAAAGGACACTTGAAGGCAGCAGGCAACGCTCAGTGGGAAGAGAAACAAAGCTAGAGGAATCTGCCAATTGCCTTCCTTTACTTGTCTTGCATTTAAGTGGTAAGGACAGCACTACCCACCAGTTACATTTCTGAGATAAACCTCTGATGGTGAAGACACTTGAATGTGATTCTCAGTTTGCATGGTTGTCAAGGAGAAAGAACCAAGGCTGATGGATTAGTTGAGAAATATCCTCCAAGCATGATGAGGAAAGCAAGATATAGCTGAAAGCATACTTTTCTTTATAATAGAACAGACTTCAGCTAAGAATCTCATGAATGAAATGTTTATGACAATTGACTCCTAAGAGGCAGCTTGAACAAGACTGTTCTTTTTCCCCATTTAGTCAAGTGGCTTGGAATAGCACAGTATGCCAGCAACAGGAACATCTAATCTCTGGAGAGAAAGAAGCCATGTATGCAGCGGGAATGGGCTGTTTTCTATGAGGTTATCATAGAAACGCTAAAGACAACAGTGGAAGCTTAGTGTTTTGGTCAGATACAACTTTCTAAAAATGCACAGCGCATTACAATAGTCCAGTCAGTAACTGACAAAGACATCAGTAACCATGAACAATACCTCCCAATCTAGGAATGGGTGCAGTTGTCACACAAGATGTAGTTGTGCAAAAGTTCTCCTGGCCACAGTTGCCACCTCCTTCTGGACTCCCTAATTTCTGGACTTCTGGACTCCCTAATTTCACAGGGGAGCTTCCATGTCTGAGCTGAAAAGACTATTCTGCTGCTTGGTTTGTTGTCTTAGAAGCACATTGGTTTGCATCTGACTGCTGTCTCATTGATATCAATAAGAAACACACTGATTTATGGCAAGAGTGCAGAGCCTAAGCTTGCCTGATGGCTGAACTGATTCTGGGCAGTTACGTCAGGAATTCATCCCTGCTGTGGGTATGGTCACATTAAATTGTAGCAGAAATATCCCATTGCAGGCCTGGGGTCTTCTTCATGCTTTCCCCCCTACAGACTCATATACTGTATTATCACCAGTCTATCAAATAGACTGAGTTGAGCAGTTAGTATTTACATGTATGAAACTTCAGGGAGTAAACAGTGAAAGTTATAAACCTACATTTGTTTCTATATGTCCTGTGTATATGGAGAAATAAAAGGAAGTATTATTGAAGGTGTTATGCTAAATATCTGCTCCATCACTCTCCATTAAGTTCTTTTCATTCCTATCCTTGCACATTATAACTCCTCTACACATGTTCCATAATTCACACTCTTTCCCTCACTCTCTGTTTTTCTCACATACACAAGTACAATCACCCCATTAAGCAATTCCCAGTAAAAGTTACTCTAAAGCAATTTTTCAATGCGTGCTCATAGATTTAGATGTGAGGCTTAGACCTGTGTTGCACCATGGATAAAGAGGTTATTTTAAACGAAGGGTTGTGGGGGCAAAAAAAATCTCTTGGAATCAGAGATGAAAACTTCCTTTCCCTGTAGGTCAGAGTGTGGGTACTGTTTGTGGGGGAAAGACTCGGGCATGAGAAAAACGGGGCAGAATCTCTCAAAACTGTTGGCAGTATGAATGGGGCATCTTTAGAATTGGATTCCTGATCTATACCACAATGCTTTTGCTTTTATTATATGCTGTGACTACAGGATACTGCTAAGTTCCTGAAGTTTTCTTCCAGTCTGGGTCCTTCACCATATGGGGCAAGCAACACTTCCCATTATCCCCAGCCAGCAAGTCATGCTGACTGGACATGGAGGACCTTCATCTCCCTTGGAAGGCACTAGTTGGAAAGAGCTAAGCTGGGTTTGAATAATTCTCTTGCATTTCTACTTGGCAATGATCCTTATAATTCTTTTAGTATGGAGAAACCAAAAAGAACACTACCAAGATAAATTATTCCTTTTCCCCAGAGGGCTCATATTAATATTTAAACCGCAGTAATATGCCGGTAAGTAAGACACAATTAGCAAAAGGTGGGGGGGGGGGAAGCTCAACAATGTTGTTATAGAATTTTCACATTTCCAGACAGTCCTAAGGATGATCATGATGATGAAACATTTTCCTCAATACTGTCAAACTATTTACTAAGTCTGCACTACTATTAATCTTCTCATCGTTCCCATCACCCATCTCCTCCCACTAATGACTGTATGACTGCAACTTGTTGCTTGTATCCTTACGATTTACATTGACTGGTTCCTAATATGATTTGATTGCTTATTTGTACCCGAACTATCATTAAGTGTTGTACCTCATGATTCTTGACGGACGTATCTTGTCTTTTTATGTACACTGAGAGCATATGCACCAAAGACAAAATCCTTGTGTGTCCAATCACACTTGGCCAATAAAGAAGTCTACTCTATTCTATTCTATTCTATTCTATTCTATTCTATTCTATTCTATTCTATTCTATTCTATTCTATTCTATTCTATTCTATTCTATTCTATTCTTTTAGAATCATCCAGGAGAAGGAGAGCTCAGAACAATCAAGGAGCCTTGACTTTTAATAAGCAAATGAAGCCTTAAGAAATATGTTGAGAAGAAGGCAAACTTCAAAACAATGTATTGGAAAATGGCTGGCATTCCTGTGGTAGCTACATCTCTCTTTATTTTATTTTTTAAAAAAGACTGCAATAATAACTTCTTTTCCCCCCTACCTTGCTGATAGCAACCATATAATATCACTCTGCTCATGCAAGTGACCTGCTCGCAAACATTTTCCAGCCAATCAATCAAAATCTTTAACCACATAAAAATCTATTGGGGACAAGTTTATTATTATTATTATTATTATTATTGTTTACAAATGGTGACCTGCCCAAGAAGACTCAAAAACAACCATATGCCTCATTACTTATAGCTGAATAGACTCTTCTTTTTATATCTCTAGGAAGCTCTCAAACATATTCTGAGACATAAATCAATTATATAAAATAACTACAAACATTAAGTGAAACAAAGAAAAAGTCATAACAAATTGTGAGTGCCAGAAGTCAACATTGGTCAAAGGTCAACGCAGGAAGAAAAGATATCAAACAAGCAAAATGATGGACGGGATTTTTCTCCTTCTCCCCTCATTTTTATTTTTATTTTTATTTTGTTTGCTGGGCTTTCCTTAATGTTTCTTGGTGAGATCTTCATTGTTTTAGTGCTCTCCGTTTATAAAATCTTTAGAAATATTCTTTCCCAGACTATGGCGCTATATTTATATCAGATTGCTTGCATCTTGAAAAATAGCATTAAAATTTATTTTGCTTAGAAAAGCCACTCCTAACTTGCTGTCTTTGGGGATTTCTATGCTAGCAATTTATAGCATCATCCAACCATTGCTATGGAGATAAATCACTAATTCCGACAGGATCTCTATTGCTATGGAGAAGCCCGAGTGATGTTATTAAAAACATGCGCTTCTGGAAATGCTCTTGATAATTACACTACCATTCCCATAATCTTCCAAGCAACATAGCCTATCCTACAGAGACCAGTGGAAGGCACGAGAGTTGGGGAAGGCTGCTGAGGGAATATCAACCACCTATTTATTAGAGATTTGTATTTGCATAGGGAAGGTTTGGACTTGATTCTGCACTCTTTATGCTTTGGTCAAGCCATCCTTTCCATGAGAATATTCATATTTATGTGGAGCTTTCCCACTGCAGTTGAGAAAAATGATGATTGATGCATCCCTTTGTGTACACAGATGGGATCCTTTAAATGTGATAATGCCCGACATCATTTTGAGCTGGAAAACAAATGAAAACAGCAGCATAAGCCCTAACATAAGCTTAATACATTTTTCTTTAAAGAAAAAAACTGTGATTCTACTCCCCACCCCACCCCACCTCACCCCCCAAAAATCTAGAAAAGCAATCCCAGAACCTCTTCTACACGCTGCAGTCCTGCCCATTTTATCCCATTGCTCACATGTGGCCGATGCATGCATTGATGACATCATTATGCTATAAACAAACATGATATGACATCATGCACCTGCTCTTGTGGGTGTTGTTCCTGTTCTTCCATGTTTCACCTGAGTATCATATAATGGCTAAGGTGTTGGACTAGGTCCCAAGATCAAGTCTACTATGAATCATAAAAAGTCCCTGGGGGTCTCAGCACAACCTGCCTCAAAGGATTGCTATTGCAGGCAGTAAAATGGCGGGGGATTCCCATATAAGTCATCCTAAGCTTTCAGAGGAAAGGCATGATATAAATATAACAAATATATAAACTATTATGGAAGCTGGTAAATTTTCATTACTGCAATTTGCAATTCCACTCAAACCCCACGTTTGTGTTTGGGTGTACTCATAAAGATCACAAACACACCTGCATCTACACTTGGTATACATAATCCCAATAGTCTTTGGCGGGCATGGCAGAATGAGCACTTGTGGCTCACCAAAAAAAGCATCAAGGCTAGGGATGTAAACACCCACAACTGAGTGGATTTGTTACTGCAGTGTAAGTTAAATAGGTACCTCCAGAGAAAGAGGCAATTGAATAGTGATGGCGATGCACATTTTGCTGCTGTTCTACCATCCCACTGCTGTGAACTGGAAAATTATTCTTACTTAAGTTGATTGTTTACGTGTCCCACTGCTCCGGCTTGCAGAAATGCTCTACGGATCTGTTTCTGAGGACAGGGAAAGGGTAAGTGTTCCCTTTGAAAGCCATTTCCAAAGTCAGATTCCTCAAGGGATTGCTTAGTTCCACCTCACCTTCCTCTATATCCCTGAGGTGCAGCAGTGAATGCTGATCTAAGGGGGGGGGAGAGGCACTTTTAGGAATGTTGTCCCAGGAGCCTGAATGTCTGCTTGGTTTGGGAGGGACATGTGAATAAAAGATGATTAAAAATGGCTTCCAGTAGAGAAGCAGCTGCTTTTAATAGATACGCAGAGCCGTGGTGGCACAGTGGTTAGAATGCAGTACTGCAGGCTACTTCCGCTGCCTGCCGGCTGCCTGCAATTTGGCAGTTTGAATCTCACCAAGCTCCAGGTTGACTCAGCCTTCCATCCTTCCGAGGTGGGTAAAATGAGGACCCAGATTGTTGGGGGCAATATGCTGACTCTGTAAAACTGCTTAGAGAGGGCTGTAAAAGCACTGTGAAGTGGTATATAAGTCTAAGTGCTATTGCTAGTGCTACTCTGTGCTGAAGTATGAATTTATTATTTATTGAATTTAATTATTATTTTTATTTTGAGTTGAACTATTCTTTGCACTGCTTTTTATGATGTAATAATATATGCAGTCAACAAATGTCTTGCAAATAAGACGAGATAACAAGAACAGGGGAATCTCTTGCAGCTACTGATGCAGAAGAGATAAATTGTGATACTGGAATTGGAGGTTTAATGGTGTATGGGTGGCAGAATGAAACAGAGAGAGAGAGAGAGAGAGAGAGAGAGAGAGAGAGAGAGAGAAAGAGGATTGCACCAAAATCATAATTTGTCTTCAAATTGTATTAATCTTTCACCATATTTTAATTTTTTCCTGGAGTCCTAAGACCTAAGACCTACAGTTCAGAGGCTTTGATACATACAGGTAGTCCTTGACTTACAACCATTCATTTAATCACTGTTTGAAGTTACAACAGCACTGAAAAAAATGACTTATGACAATTTTTTCATACGTATGACCGTTGTAGCAGCCCCCCGATCAAAATTCAGATGCTTGGCAACTGGCATGTATTTATGACGGCTGCAGTGTCCTGGGGTCATATGATCATTTTTTGTGACCTTCTGATTAGTAAAGTCAATGAGGAAGCACCACGTTACTGACTTAATAATTGCAGTGATTCACTTACCAACTGTGGCAGGAAAGGTTATAAAATGGGGCAAAACTCACTTAACAACTGTCTTGCTTAGCAGCAGAAATTTTGGCCTCAATTATGGTCGTAAGTGAAAGACTACCTATATGTATTTTTTGAATTCAATAATTTGGAGCTCACACATTTGGTAGCAGAACTGAATGGAAGTCAGATAAGACTATCAACTTCAGGGAACTACCATTTGTTCCATTTCAACAGTACAACTGTCCACGTGGGAAGATTTTGCTACTTGCGTGTGTGTGTAACGATGACTATAAATCTTTCTCATCTGTTGCTATCATGAGACTGAATTCTTTGCCAATAGATTGAGACCTACCTTCATCCTACACCTGTTCAATAGTTTCAACTTGTTGGAGTACTATTTGCATTAAATGAAAATGAAATGAAAAATAACATATATATTTTAGAGTGCAGACAAATTTCCTATCCTTATAGCATTTAATAAGCAATTTATTTCTAGACAAAATATGAAGTCAATGTCACATAAGGAGGAAGTTATTGTATAGTATATGTCATGCCCCTGTCGGAGCCTGAATCTGCGGAGGGGGATGAGCAGGAGCTGGGGCCAAAGGCGGTCGAGGGGGCAGCCTCATTGGCTTCAGAGGAATGCGGGGAAGAGCAAGACGAGGCAGCCCCAGGCCCCTCTGGCTTGGGCAGCTTGCCAGCAGGAAGGAACGGGGGCAGGACGACCGAGAGGGCAGGCAGTGGAAATGAGGAGCGACGGAGCTCAGGCGATGAGCAAGAACCACCCCCTCCTGATCCTCGAGCACAGAGAGTGGAGAGGAGGCAGAAACAGCGCAGGCCGGCCCGATGACTTGGGAAGAGAGTGCCACACCCCTCTTCACAAGGCACACCTGGGGACTGAGACTGTGAGGAGGGGCATTTGTCGGGAACAAATGCTGAATTTGTGGAGTTTGGTGTGCCGTTGCCGACGTCTGGCGTTTGCAGGACTGCTTGCCTTCTTCCTTGCTTTGTGGACTCATTGTTTCTTCCTTGCTTCGTGGATTCATTTCCTTGTTCCCTTGTCCCGCTGGACTTCTTGCCTTGAAGCCGTTATGCTAACAGCGTTTTGCTGGACTACTCGCAGCCAGGGCTGCTGTGTGTCTCTCTCTCTCTCTCTCTCTCTGTGTGTGAGCGCTTTACTCTGCGGCTTGCCATGAATGTGGGAGCGTTTGGGGGAAAGTTGGAGCATTAAAGGGGAGTTTGAACTCTCAGCTGGCTGTGTGGCCTTCATGCCTTGTCCCAGGTCATCACAGTATATTATAACCAGTAGCACTGAGTGTTCCCATTGACATTTCTTCAAATCCATAACTTATCATCAAGAATTCTCAATAAGCATTTGGGGACTGTTGTTTCTAATAAATGAGAAATTGTAAAATTGGTGGCACAGTGGTTAGAATGCAGTATGGCAGGCAAACTCTGGCCACAGCCTAGAGTTCGAGTCTCACCGGCTCAAGGTTGACTCAGCCTTCGATCATTCCGAGGTTAGCAAAATGAGGATCCAGATAGTTGGGGGCAATATGCTGACATTGTAAATTGCTCAGAGAGTGCTGTAAAGCACTATGGGGCGTTATATAAATCTAAGTGCTATTGCTATAGTGCTATTGTATAAATCATTTGTTTGAAAGAAAAAATGTAACTTTGGGGTAAAATGTACATCGATTATTATTTTTTTTGGCAGAAAATTATATGACTCCATGTCATTTGATGTGATGGCTGCTTTGGCAAATAAACCCCCACCCCCCTTTAAAAATAACAGAAAGAATGTTCCAAGAAAAGAGAAATAATACGGTTTTCTTCCATAGTATTTATTGTTTAAACCTAACCGCTGTGTAGAGGATTAAATTTATATGCCACCTGACCCCCAATTACCTTGGGCAGCTTACAAGAAGAAAAATTTAGGATTTACAGCCAGCAACAAAACAACATTCACATTTGTCTTCAGTTACTCTAAAATTCCATCCTTTACCATCTCCAAATAAGGCTAAGAAAAGCTTCCCTAAAATCCTGATGAGCCACTGACTCGATTCAAGGCAGATTCCTCTGTCCCTAGAATCACAAATCACTTTATGCAGAATGTAATCTTGGGGTAATTTGCACTAGATCACAAAATCCCAGTTGTTTACTAAAAGCAGTGCCAAAAAGAGGGAAGGGGGAGGACACGGGGCTAATACATGGCTTAACATGTTCTCAGAGTTAGTCTTTGTTTTAATCATAAATGCATGGGTCTGCATAGTACAGCTTCAGCACTTGGGTTATAGGATCCATCCTGCTCAGTGTGGCCTTGCAATCATGATCAAACAACAACAGCAGCAAAAACAATTTAAATATGCCACTGATGCTGGCTTTTTGTTCCTCTTTAAAGGAAGAAACACTTTCAGGGTAGTTTGGTCTAATGGTTAAAGAAGCAGGCTAGAAAATGGAAGACCATGAGTTCAAGTCCTGCCTTAGCCATGAAAGCCAGCTGGGTGACTTTGGGCAAGTCACTCTCTCTCTCTCAGCCCAGCCCACCTCACAGGTTTCTGGTTGTGGGGAAAAAAGAAGAGAAAGGAGTGTTGGATATATTCGCTGACTTGAGTTATTGGTAAAAAATAATAAAGGTGGGATACAAATAAATAAGTAAATAAAATTATGCCCCTTCCAAAGCAGCAGTGGATTATTGTTATAGAGCAGGGGTGAGGAACTATGGCCGTTTTATGACTTGTAGACTTCAACTTGAAGTCCACAAGTCATAAAGGGACCATAGTTCCCCACCTCTGCTATAGAGTGTAACTATCAGTGCTAGAGAAGATTCCTGCCTTGCTTGGCCTGCCTCTTAATTCCTGGAGTGTCACTCTAGCAATGTAGCACTATGGTTGGGAAAAGTGTTCTGGGCAGCTTTGCTTAATGCTCGCTATGATATGGAAAGAAAAATAATGAGTGCAACTGCTATGCCTTGGGCAACTGCAGCGGGTCCACTTCCTACAGAATGAGTAGGATTTCTAATGCTTTCAAACAGGATCCCACACTTGAATCCCTTGGAATGGGGCATCACAAGAAGGGCCTCCAAATCTTCCCTTTCACAAAACCTGCCCCAAAGGTGCTTTTTCAAGAGGCAATTGGACTTAATGGGGTGTTGTTGTTTTTTTGAAGACGTTTTGCTTCTCATCCTGGTTTCTTCAAAGAAAAAACCAGAAAGTCCAGTTGCCTCTTGAAAAAGCATCTTTGGGACAACCATGACCTGGATGACTGAGAATCTCCATAGACTTTCACAAAACCTGTACACCTCTTCAAAGGAGAGCTCCACTCTGTGGATAGTTTGAGTGAAGTGTCATCTCAAAGCTATTCGTGAAACCACCATATCCTGACTGGCAATTTATTGCAACTTCATAGCAACCCATCACTGAAGTGATATAAAGCCTTTATATCATTACTGTTCATTTGGCACAGTGGTGATTGAATGATTAGAGAATGCTACAAATCACTCCTGAGGAAATGACCTTAGTCACTTTGCATGGGCTTAATTGTAATGACCTCTAGTTGCATGCATTTAGTGCCATTGATTTATTTATCATATATATGTACCATAAACCTCTGCATCCTTATTTCAAAGTTCCACCATTTTTAATGGAACTTTCATCATTGTTCCTATTCCAGCCCTAGAAATCAGATCGGGAATGTAACAAAGAAAACGGACACAGCTGCATGCAAAAGCTTAGGTATGCATGTTTCAATAAATCTCTCTGTGAACAGAAATCCACACAACCACTACAGGAAGTTAAACATGGAATCTTTTTTGCAAATTTAAATGCATACTTATTATTTATAGGTATCATTTAGAAATTCAGAATAGGAAAATAGTGGATACTCTTTCAATTAATGCACTGTTTTTCAACCTTGGCAACTTTAAGATGTGTAGACTTCAACTTCCAAAATTCCCCAGTCATCCTGCTGAACCAAGTGAGCCAGCTTGATGAACAAGTGCACAAGTTACTGTCAAACACCAAGGGAGATCAGGAGATTCAGGCAGTTCAAATGAGTATAAAGATTTATTGCGAGCTTAAGCTGTCTACAAGAATCTGACCAACTAGCGGTAAAGGGAAATGAGCGGGAGATATGAAAGGCATTCAAGGTGGGCTGGACGTAGATCTCTTGTGATCACGCAAGGACTTATGACTTATAATGCATTTGACCCCTCCCTCCTACAATTACTTAGTCACAGTCTCATATATTAAAATGAAGTGGCCTGCATTTCTTCTTAACTTATATAATGTGTTTCCAATTTCTAGCAAGCAAAATTTTCAATATGAAAATTATGTGCAAGTCTTCTGTCCTCTTATTTTGGTGATGTGTCTCCTGCCCAGGGGTGAAATCCAGCAGGTTCTGACAGGTTCTGGAGAACCAGTAGCGGAAATTTTGAGCAGTTCGGAGAACCGGCAAATACCACCTCTGGCTGGCCCCAGAGTGGGGTGGGAATGGAGATTTTGCAATATCCTTCCCCCAGGTATGGGGAGGGAATGGAGATTTTGCAGTATCCTTCCCCTGGAGTGGGGAGGGAATGTAGATTTTGAAGTATCCTTCCCCTGCCACGCCCACCAAGCCACGCCCACAGAACCGGTAGTAAAAAAAATTGGATTTCACCACTGCTCCTGCCCCCCCCCTTACACTCAGTTGTGTAACAGTGCACAACAGTCTCTTTGCAACAGGGGTGGGTTCCTCCCAGTTCGGACTGGTTCTCCCGAACTGGTAGCGGCCCGCTGGTGATGTTACGATGAAATCATTGAACCGGATCAGTCGGTGCTGGTCTGTAGCGGCCGCCATCTTTTTTTGAATTTTTTTTTTTGATTTTTTTTTTTATATATATTTTTGAATTTTTTATTTATTTTTTATTTTCTGTTAAGGAATTGTGCAGAGTAACCTCTGCTTCTGAAGGCTTGCACAGTGAACCGTAATGTTGCAGTAGATATGAGTAATGATTCAGTCAATACACAGATACGTTAAAGTGTATAAAAGTAGTTTACTTAAAGAAATAGCACAGTCCAAATAACAGTCCGAATCATACACGTTCAATCAGTCAGAGTTCAGAAGTACAGCAGTCTTCTTACCAGCATTTCTTTGTCTTAATCAGCAAACAAAGAAGTACAAACAACTATCACAGATAGTTAAATACACACAGAGATTGATACGTTAAAGTGTATAAAAGTAGTTTACTTAAAGAAATAGCACAGTCCAAATAACAGTCCGAATCATACACGTTCAATCAGTCAGAGTTCAGAAGTACAGTAGTCTTCTTACCAGTCTTTCTTTGTCTTAATCATCAAACAAAGATTCTCTATCACAGATAGCTAGCTACACCACACAGAGCTTAATTGCAGACACGAAGTAACTCAGCAATGAATCAGCAATAGAGAGAGAACACTAACCATGTTCTCTCGCTCCCTCTTATGGCAATTACTGCCAGTCAGAATGCAACAATGCTTTTAAAGCAATATTACATATATACATTTAAACTTTGATTTGTGGATTGTTTATATTAACCAACCCAACCGTTTCGACAGAGTCCTAACATCTGTCTTATGTGACCGACTCAATTTTACAATTATTTTGTGGTGGTTGTTAAGCAAACACCGTGATTGTAACGCAAATGTGGCAGTTGTTAAATGAATCCATTGTTCTGGGTATTATTATTTTCTTGTGGTAAACTGGCCCAAAAGGCCAGAAACTATCAAAAAATGAGAGGTCCTTGGTGTTCTCTGTGCTTGCAGGCGTTTCA
>QLTV01001483.1:8280107-8292215 GCA_003457575.1 Thermophis baileyi | reverse complement strand
TTTTGTTCAGCAATTGTGCAGAGTAACCTCTGCTTCTGAACGCTTGCACAGTGAACCGTAATGTTGCAGTAGATATGAGTAATGATTCAGTCAATACACAGATACGTTAAAGTGTATAAAAGTAGTTTACTTAAAGAAATAGCACAGTCCAAATAACAGTCCGAATCATACACGTTCAATCAGTCAGAGTTCAGAAGTACAGTAGTCTTCTTACCAGTCTTTCTTTGTCTTAATCATCAAACAAAGATTCTCTATCACAGATAGCTAGCTACACACAGAGCTTAATTGCAGACACGAAGTCACTCAGCAATGAATCAGCAAAAGTGAGAGAGAGAGAGAGCACTAACCATGTTCTCTAGCTCCCTCTTAAGGCCGTTACTGCCAGTAAGAATGCACCAATGCATTTAAAGCCATATTACATATATACATTAAACAGTGATTTGTGGCTTGTTTATATTAACCAACCCAACTGTTTGGACAGAGTCCTAACATTTTCCTTCTGAGCATGCGCAGAAGCCGACTTCCGGCACTGTGCATGCAGTTGCAATCTTTTTTTCGGCTTTGGGGTTTTTTTGGATTTTTTGTTACTGTGCGTGCACGCACGCGCAAAGCACGCGCGCCCACGAGGCACGCCCACGCGGCGCGGGAGGGAGCGAACCAGCAGCAAGGTAAGTTGGAACCCACCCCTGCTTTGCAAGTAAACTTGGTGGCAAGTTTACAATGGTCTTGTGATGAATCTACACTGCACGACATAACATTGAGCAAACTAAACCAACTGTTGCAATCATACTGTTATTTATTCAGTGATTTTATTCTTTTAAAGCTACCCTGCTCTTCTTTGTAAACTGAAAAATAGACAAAAATGAAATTTATAATAAGTGGCTAGTAAACCAATTCAATAAGCCTAAGTATCTTGGAGGTAGAATTTAGTGAAACTTTGGTGACCGTTGGGATCACAAGTAAATTATTTAACACCCATGTGCAAAAATGCATCTTATAAGTACATGATTATAATGACAAATGCAGCAGACATTAAAAGGTTATAAACTATGGTTATAAGTATTCTATTGAAGGGTCAGACTCAGTAGTGATCTATTGCAATTGATTAACAATTTTTCAAACTCTTTTATTAACCATTAATCAGCCCTTTATAAACTATTTATAAGAGGTACCTCTGTGAAATCTCGCTGAGGGATATAATTCTACATTGTGTGCAGAAAAAAAAAATTGTCAGGGAATCAGCAGTCACAAGGGGACATAAGTGACCCAGAAAACCCTCAGAGGTTAAAACGCAATTTACTCTAACTAGAAAATGGGTGCCCCACAAAGTATATTTCTAGCAGGCAGGTTCTGTAGCACAGTTGATTTAAAATAGAGCCACAACATGAGAGAAAGTAGTAATTGGTGTCTGGCTGTGTATGTGGAAAGCTCAACCCCATAGTACAGCCAGCCCTTTCAGATATCTGCCCATGTGTCTCAGCTACCATACTGTGAGATCCTAGGTCTTCCATGAGCATGACATGCATCTGGAGGCAGGAGCTGAACTACACTTGATGGACTTAATCCTTATATTTAGAGAAACAGAGAATTTCTGCCTCTTCAGATTTTGATGGAACCACTTCCCAGAATTCCCCATAATTGCCTCTCTTACCTGGGACTTGAAGTGCATCAATACATGAATCTCAGAGATTCGCTGTTTTAAGATCTTGGCATCTTCCTCAGAAAGAACCAAACCTGGATCCCCTTTGCTATGTGTGCTTGTATTCAGACGTTGGGATCAAAGCCGGTTTGGTTTATTTGTTAAGTTGCTGCGTTTGAAATGGGAAGACTCTGAGTTCTAATAGTCTCTTGCATGGAAGCTGGGTGACTTTGGGCCAATTATTCTCAGCTCAACCCATCTCACCTCTCCATTTTTGAAAATACCTCTAACACCACCATACAACATTTGCCTATCTCAGATCTTTGGGAAGGACTCAATAGATGGATAAAATGCCAAATCATATCTAAAGAGCTGGCTGACTGTGTGATAAACAATAATAATGCAGGTAGGCCAAAGCTGGCAGGTAGATACCAGACTGTTCTCCTCCTCATTCTTATACTATATGTAGAGACAGCTTCTTAGTCAACAGCCCTTAGGTATAGTTCTGAAGTAATTCAGATATACAAATTCAGATATGAATGTAAACCTTACTTCCTAGTCTACTTCCTTCACTTTTAACAACAGCCTGGCAAAGAAGCAAAATATTTCATGTATTATAACATATTTCCCTATCAAGAAAACTAACTGCTCTCAAAATAGACAACCTTTCTGTAGCTGAGGAGAATCCACTTAAAGTTTTGGGTGGCATCAAGGGCCATAATGAGTAATATGATTGGTGGCGCCTTAGCAAGATGGATAGCATAGAAATCTAATAATAAAATAAATAAAAAATTAAATGATTATACAAAACAAGCATAATCATATTACTCATGTTGGCAAGCATGGGATTTCTATTCTTTTTTCTGGTTATGTGGGGCTGGCATATTTCTTTCTTTTTGTAAAGTGCAGCCAGGGGTATGGCGTGTGGGATGGGTGCCATTGCATAATTGAAGGCTCATCTTTCTATATGTGCGCTACACATGGTAAAAAGAAGCAGAACATCAGCTACACAATTGTGTTCACCATCTTGACTTTTTTAAACACCCAGTGAATGTCATTGACTATAGTCAAACCTGTAATAGGAAGAGGCTGCATGATAGTTGATATCTGTTTTCCATCTCAAATTAATGGGAACTGCATGGCTGATTTGTAGTAATCTGACCACTACATTTTGGAGAAAGATTAGAGAGAGACACTAAACAAAGGAACTGGGAACCATAGCTTTTTACCATGTGAAAAGTTGTACTTTGGAGGAGCAGGACAGAAAGAATATTGATGCTTTTGCATGTCCGTGTTGGAGAAATTTAAGAACATCATGGATAGTCAAGAAAACAAAAACAAAAACAGAGAAAATCAGAGTGCACATGGGAGGGCAGGAGGTGGAAAAGCATGCTTCATCTAGCCTGAGGAAAATCTGAAGAGGTAGTCACTGAAAGATGTAAGGGAGGGATGGAATACCTTCTAGTTTTGAGGATATTTCATAGACTTATTGAATCAACTAAAGCTGGATCAATTGCAAGATTATTTAAAAAAAAAAAAAAGCAGAACAAACCAGCAACTGCTAAATAGCAGAAAACAAATCGGCCCAGCAGTCCAGGCAGAAATGCTCAGGACATTTTTAGCCACTGGATTAGCCACTGGAAAGAAGGGGGTGTAATGCCACACATTACAGCCAGTCAGAGGTAGGGCTGTCACTAAAACAAAAGGAAGCATTGGAGACCCTCTATTCTGAAGGACGTAGGATGGCTCAGACTGGAAAATAGCCGTTTTGAATTGAAGCTGGAAAACACAGACAAAGAGTGCATTTGAGGAAGCGGGTGGCATCCTCAGGAAGTGGTATGTGATCCAAACTAGCAATAGTCAAACAGAAATTGTAGATCTGCCTTCCGTCTGGGTGGTTTCTTTGGGTAAGCTAAAATTAGCACCTCTGAAAGTCTATTTGGATAGGAATAAGGATATGGTTATGGACTGGAATAATACAATGTACCCTATGAAATATAATTTCTGGGTTCTAATTATAGTGTTACAACATAACTGGTCATAGAGAATGAAGTTTACTGAAAATGGTTGAAGTAAGAAAATCTAAGGAAACATTCATGAAGAGCCGAGGTGGCGCAGTGGTTAGAGTGCAGCACTGCAGGCTACTTCAGCTGACTGCTAGCTGCAGTTCGGTGGTTCAAATCTCACCGGCTCAAGGTTGACTCAGCCTTCCATCCTTCTGAGGTGGGTAAAATGAGGACCCAGATTGTTGGGGGCAATATGCTAACTCTGTAAACCGCTTAGAGAGGGCTGTAAAGCACTATGAAGCGATATATAAGTCTAAGTGCTATTGCTATTCATTGGATCGCTCTCTTAAATACTATTTGTAATTTTTAAAAAATAAAATAATAATTGATACTAAACGCATGGAACCAAACTTATTTCTTTCTCAGCAATCTGGAGGGAATCTAAATATCCCTCCAATAGTTTGGCAGAGTCCTGAATTTAGGGGCATAATGACTGTACACAAACAGCATCATATCAACAAGAACATGGCACTTAGAATCAATTCCTAAAAGAGAAATACAGAGGTTTGGATGACCAGAGAAGATAATTGCAACTTTATCAGCCTGTTCTCAAGTAAGTGATATGATTGCTTGAATCTTGTGATAAATTATATCGATCCTATAGGTTGCAGAATCCCTATCAATGTCAAAGAAATGACAGTCTGTTTGACAGCAGCGCCATCTTTAGTAACTTCCAATAGAGCTTCCCGAAGTGATGTGATACTGGAAGAAGTGCCTCTGCCCTATATCAGTGGGGATGGAAAAATCCTTGTTGCGATTATGGTGCTGATTTGCAAACTATTAAACATAATGTGCAAGATTGCCCATGACTTACATTTTCTGGTTCTCTAGAAGATCTGCATAAAGCAATGCCAGAGACAATTGCCTGGATACCTGATTTGGACATCCAGTTATGAGGTCACTGCCATATCCCCATAGAAGTTTCATATTTAATTACATGGATTGTGTGTATATATTTACTTTCTTCTATCATGTTCGCATCATACACTAAATAAATAAATAATCCTAAGTAACTTGTTTAGTACCACATCCATAAACTGACGATGGATGTAAAATATGTCAACAGTTTTTTATTTTTATTTTTTGAAATCAATATACTTTGTTTTAAATATCTGATTGTAGAAATCTCATTCACCAAGATTTGTTGGTTTAATCCTAATTAAAATCCAGTTTCTATGTATCCTCAAATTTGGTCTTGACAGAACACTTATAGGATGGCCACAGAATATAACATATAAAAATCCAGTTGAAGTCTTTTAAAATATGACTTTTTGGAAATAACAGGGCAGGATTTGGAAATAACCTAATCCAGGATTTACAAGTAGTAAGACTTGGCTTCAGCCACAATTGTTTGATGTCAACATCTTCATCATTTCTTCTTGTGCTTTATGTTACATCAATTTCTTATTTGAACTTGAACCAACTAAGTTGTTGCAAGACAAGTTGGATTGTTTTCATATGTCATCATAAAAAAGGTATGTCTACCTGGCACAATGCCACTAATATGTACAATGAAGCAGATTTTGTTGTTGCCAGCCCAATGTCCCCCCAATGGAAGAGCACTGAGTGGGGAAGTAATAGCAGTCAGATTTACCTGGTACTGTGCCTAGAATTAAGGGTCTGTGTTATGATTCAAGATCAGAAACTAAATGGGCTATATTTTTATCTCTACCTCTCATCTTCAGCTCCCTAGTAATGGTGGAAAAATTGCTAATAACCAAGCCACTTGAAAATCCATTTTCTAAATCCTAGCAATTTTTGAATGTTTGTTCTTCACATAATACAAACATAAATTGCTACCCTGAAGTAAGCATAACTGTGTATAAAATCAGTAGCATTCCAAGAATTACTTTAGTGATGATTTAGAACTGTATTGCAGGTATTGTAAATCACAAGTAAAAGAAAGTTGTTTCACTTCTCTGCTCAATATTTCTCCCTTTAGGAATGTTCTTCAGCCATAACAGTATAACACAGTTGGAAGGGACCTTGGAGGTCTTCTAGTCCAACTTCCTGCTCAGGCAGGAAACCCTACACCATTTCAGACAAATGGTTGTCCAATCTTTTCTTAAAATCCTCCAGTGTTGGAGCACTTACAACTTCTGGAGGCAAGTCATTCCACTGATTAATTGTTCTAACTGTCTCCTTAGTTCCATCATGGTCTTATTTGCAGGGGAAAATGTCTGCAAAATAGTGTTGTTGATTGTCCAGATGTTGTGCCAATCTTTTCTCATTACTCTCAAAGCAGGCTTGCCTAAAGTATATTAAAGTATAGGAGCACTTGAAATTACTTATACTAGATAATTATCATCTACTTAGATTTATGTTGGATGAGATCATAAGCTAAACCATAGTTTCATTTTAGGGTGATTTGTGGGACAAATCATTGGTAGCCTGGTTCACACTTTGTGCTAAACTATACATTATGGCTTTACAAACTATAGAGACGAGCTTTCAGGAGAGCTCATAGACCCATTTTATCCAGAGGTGGGTTCCTACTGGTTCCAACCGGTTCGATAGAACCATTAGTAACGTGACGGCGTGGGTCGCTAGAACCGGTAGCGACCCACGCCTGCAACGCCCCCGAACCGGTTCTTTCGGCGGCGCCATAGGCACTGCCATTTTGTTTTCTGCTTCTGCGCATGCGCAGAAGCTTTTTTTAAGCACTGCATATGCACGAAGCACGCGCAAAGCGCACTGCGCATGCACGAAGCACCCGTGCAGCATGACACTGAGCGAACCGGCAGCGACGACAACCAGAACCCACCCCTGATTTTATCCCTTCTCTCCCACAAGGGTTATATTTAAAAAAAGGATACTGCTGAAAAATCTGGCCCCTCTGAAGAGATGAAGCCCTGAGGGCTGTAAAACGATGCTTTTACATCCTTTTGAGTTGTATGCTGTTGGGGGAGTTGCATGCTGTTATTTACCCTTGAATTTTAGAATCCTTTTCTTTTCAAGGCACTTGATTAGGATTATGACATCACAGTTTAATTCAGAAACATAAGCAAATCTGCTTAAAAGGGCCTACATAATGACAGTGGCTACTTAAGGTTTGTGAAAGAAGTTGTCACTTAACAATGGCAGGACCCTTCGGGGGGAGGGAAAGTTGCAGCTTTGCATCTCTGCTACCAGCTTGGAATCCAGAGTGGAATAATGTCAGTTTTAGCTTTATTTCAGGAGGACAATGAGGAAGCCTCTGCAGTGACTATTTAAGCATCAACGACATTAAAGAGGCTGAGCAAATCATTCTTTCCAGCCGGAAGGTGTTGGGATCAATTCCATGGTGGGTCTTCCTCCTATTTGTGCAGCTGTGATCCTCAGGGGAGGAGGACATGAGGGCCGGCTGAAACTGGGGACCTCTGTTCTCTTTCCATAGTGCTTGGGAGGAAAAACAAAAATGAGGTAATGAAAACCACACACGGGAAATGCTTTATTATTTCATCATCCTCACCTACAGAGATCTGGCACTGTTCTGTGGTTAGGAAGTATGTCTCCCTTCCCTCCAGCCCCCAATCTCCCCCCCCCACGGTTACATAAGGCCAACACTTTGTCATTTCCTGTCAGGGCATTCCAGAGGAACTTGCCTCTTTTTCTCCTCACTTCCTCCTTTCCTTTTGATCTTCACATTATTGTAGGGAAAGGCCTCAGCTACCAGGCAATATTTGTTTAGCTATAGGAGGCAATGGGCAGGTTGTGTTGGCAATTTGAGGGTAGGGGGCACCAAAGACCATCTAAACCCACATCATAGTTCTTCGATTATAAGGATCTGGTAAAGATAGGTCAGCATGATTATCCTTCCTTATCCAAGCAGAGAATTACTTTCCTAACACCACGTAATGAGTTCAAGGAAAACCTTCATTGTCCAGACAATTCCAGACTTTTTCAACCAGGATGCCTTCCTGATATGCTGAATGTGGAATCAACTCTAAGATTTAGTGAGGGGGACTGGGGGAAGTTGGGGAAGGTTGATCTAAGACAGTGATGGCAAACCTTTTCAGCACCGAGTGCCGAAAAGGGAGCGCGCGTGCGTGGCACCGAGTGCCGAAAAGGGAGCACTTCGTGCGCACGTGTGCGCTTTGCGCTCATCTGGGCTGCAACCAGGAAGAGGAGCTGCCCAGGGGGCATGCGCGCGCCAGAAAATGCACGTGCAAGCAAGTCTTCCTGTTATTGCTGCACATGCACACACGCCGATCAGCGGGCCGGCGCGCATGCTCCCGCCGGAAAACGGAAGACCAGCTCTTCTGGTATCCAGCACTGCTGCGCACAGAAAGGCCAGCTGATCGTCGCGTGCGCAGGCTCGCCAGAAACCCGGAAGAGGAGCGGGAGACGCTGAGCGTGCCAGGCGACATGGCTCTGCGTGCCACTTTGGGCACGTGTGCCATAGGTTCGCCATCACGGATCTAAGATATACAGGCATTTGCCTGCAAACAGTTAGAACTAGCTGGAGTAAGGAACATGGATGCATACACAAACATGATGTATGGTAAGAAGGTTGCAGGTATATTTGGCTGAACATAGTTGCACTGTTATCCAAAACTAGGAACATTGATAAGGTTAAACATCTACAGTTCTTTGCAAGCAGCTGGGAATATGGAGCTGCTGGGGACAGGGTTTGCATGTACATCTTTCTTCACACGTTAATCTATTTCTATCCTAGAAATAGCCATCAGTAAGTACAATGGGATTTTAAAGCTGCCCAGAGCTGTTTGTTTCCCCAGGATGTGACTGTAAACACTGGAAAAGAAGTCTTCATCCATTTCATGAGAATATATCTTCATAATTCTTGTTTACTAAGTCATCCTTCTCTGGAACGCTCTGGATTCTATGCCTGGAAAATGTATTTTCTGTAAGATGCTGGCAGAGATGTTCTTCCTATCACTTCATTTTTATCAGCATTCTTGAGTTGAAATGTTAAATCTTTCCTTAATTGGTAATTTCATCCCACTGTGAAACTGTTTTTCCCCTAACACTGCTAGAGAGGGGTAAGATTATTGTTTAAATGGAAACAAGGACTCTATATACAAAAACATACTAATTTCTAAATCCAGAGCCTTTTCCACTACTACCTAACCAAATTCACACTTGAAAGCACCAGAATGACACAGATCAAATCATCCTGACCTGAAGTGGTGTTAGCAATTAGCATTTCTCCTCTTAGTCCAGCACTACTGAAAGGGAGCCTTGCTCTGTTGGTTTTGTCATCCATAATCTTGAAGGGAAATCAGTGGACAATAACTGGGAATAGAAGCAAGAGAGACAGGATGAGGGAATGCATACAGCAAATGTCATGTGATATAGCTTCTTGCTGATTCAAAGATGGGTGGAAAGTTCAATCATGGGGAAGTTGAAAACTTCTCTGGAAGAGAGAGAGAGACAGAGAGAGACAGAGACAGAGACAGAAAAAGAATACAAGCAGCATACCAGCACCATTCATATCCTCCAACTGTGGTGTCAAACTGGTGGCCCACGGGCCAGATGCATCACGCGCAGGCCACACCCACCCCAGCTCCACGAAGGGCAAAAACATCGCAAAACGTCACGTGATGGCAACGTGACACGGTGGGTTTGACACCCGTGCTCCAACAGGAGGTTTACACTAGGGGTGAGCAGTTTGCAGAACATAGATTGCTTGGGAGTTATACATTCTCGTATCTCTCACTTTCCCGTTTCTACTCATTCTACAGCTAGTGGCAAAGCAGCAAGAATCTAGGCAATGTTTTCTGTGATTCCTCAAGTTGTCTTGGTTAAGGAAAATTGACTTGGAGTATAGAGTATAGAGACCCAAATTCAAATCCCCACCTAAATATGGAGCTCACCAAGTAGTCCATTTTGGACTGTTTTCACACTCTCTTTTTAGCCCTATCTACCTCACATAGTGGTTGGGATAAAATGAGGGGAGATTCCTCAGTTAGCCAATTTCCAGAGGAAAAGTGGAATATAAATGTAAGGCAGGGGTTTCAAACTCGATTGCGTCACGGGCCAGATCGCAATGTTTTTTGCCTTTGTGGAGCTGGCATGGCCGTGGCTGTATCCGGCCTGATGTAAGGTAATAACAATGGTATAGGCCTTCAAATATATTTAAAACATGATTTTTTAAAAAACAATTTCTACCACCCCTACCACCAAAATCCCAGACTTAGCAATTTATGTGATGCCTTCTCCACTTACGTTCAAGACATGGCTCTTTCCACAGTGATCTGAAGTGCTGAAAAAGGATCATTCCCCCAAACCAGTCCCTGTTTCATATTGTTCACTTTAATTTCCTTTTAGCACAATCATTGATGAATTTGAGCACCACAATCGTCTCTGTTCACCTGTTCTACCAAGATCTCCATAAGTAGCTTTGCTTTGGGCTAATGCAGCATTTTCAGCTTAAAAAGCTTACATAAACACTCTCACTTATTTGTGTGCATAATTCTCCTAACATGAGTCTTTTGGGGCCCATTCTTTCCTAATATGCATATTTTGGTATACATTTTCAGAGCTACAAATGTCACTGGAAAATGCTGAAAGCGTGTGTTTGAGGGGGTTACCTCAGGCTGCACAAAGATCAAGGAAACTCACATAAAAATGTGAACCACAATTAATTTTTCTGCTGTGCTTAACTCTCCTACCCAGTCTCCTTGAAGTTGTACTTGAAAATGGTGCAAGATACATCTAGTACCCTCTTACACTTAAAAAACAGCGGCTAACCAGATAATACTGACGTTCATCTTTGGTGCATCATGAAGGTTCTCACAGGGGTGGGATTCTACTGGTTCGGACAGGTTCGGGCGAACTAGATGCTCCGACGATCAGCTGGGAGCGAACCGGTTCGCTCCGACAATCAGGTGGGCCCACCCGCCCGCCCGCGCGCTTTACTGACCTATATTTTCTCAGTTGATTCGCACGGCAGAATCAACTGTTTCTCCCCAGCAGTAACACGGAAGGTGAGTTTTTGTAAAACTGCGCATGCACACGCAGTGCATGTCAGGTGCATGCGTGTGCGAAGCACACGACCACCGAACTGGTTGTTAAACCGGCAGGATCCCATCACTGATTCTCAAGCTGTGAACAGATCTAGGTTAATGGAAGAGGCATTGTCTATAGTTCTTCAGCAGGGCAAGGGGGGAAAGAATGAATAGGAAAATAAATCTAGTGATATAGGAGTCTAATCTTTTTCTATCTTTGGGCAGCCAGAGAAAGATAGAAGTTATATCAGTGAGAAGACTCCCACGTCACTAGCCCTGTTCTCTTATTCTTTGTGTTTTCTTTTTCTTTTTCCTTTCCCTTATTTTTTTTTTAACTTAAAATATTGTTCCTTTATTGTGATTTTTTTAAAAAAATATTTTTTTTTACTTTTCTCTTATAAATTATTCTGGGTTCCTTCCGGAGGATGAGTGGAATAAATGGCCTGGCATCAGCTTAAAACAAAGATTCCTTTTTTGCATTCACTTTTTACTGTCCTTCCTGCTTTTAACTTCTCTTTTGGAGTAGGAAAGTAGCCCTGACTGTTGCAGATGTCTCCATGGTAGTGGAATGCTTTTAAAAATAATGAGGAGTCACAGTAAATCAATGTGCTCCAGTTCTGCTTTCTGTCATGGGCACGCAGGTTCTTTTAAAGTGTCCAGCTTCTCCAAGATAATCACCAATCAATTGAGCAAGCTCTCTGTAATGGTTATTAGCATGGAGAAAAGATGAGCTAGCTGCCAGGTGTCTGCTGGATTATTGTCCCTGAGAGCCATCAGTTTGGTGGCCTATGAAGACTTTCTGCTCATACTGCCCTGGCTGTTGCAGCAGCCTTAGCCACAGACTTGTCAAAGCTTACAGCAGTACAGGATATTTTATTTATTTTTATTTATTTATTTATTTATTTTGTCAAGTAAGTATTTGATAATATACATAAGTATAACATTATTTGAATACATAAAATGAGTACAAATAAAAGGGAACATTTGGACAGGGACGGTAGGCACGCTGGTGCGCTTATGCACGCCCCTTACAGACCTCTTAGGAATGGGGTGAGGTCAACAGTAGACAGTTTAAGGTTAAAATTTTGCAGATTTGGGGATGAGACCACAGAGTCAGGTAGTGAGTTCCAGGCATTGACCAATCTGTTGCTGCAATTGTATTTCTGCAATCGAGTTTGGAGCGGTTCACTTTGAGGTGGTATCTGTTGTGTGCTCTTGTAAAATTTTGCAGATTTGGGGATGAGACCACAGAGTCAGGTAGTGAGTTCCAGGCATTGACCACTCTGTTGCTGAAGTCGTAATTTCTGCAATCGAGTTTGGAGCGGTTCACTTTGAGTTTGTATCTGTTGTGTGCTCGTCTATTGTTGTGGTTGAAGCTGAAGTAGTCGTTGACAGGTAGGATGTTGTAGCAGATAATTTTATGAACTACATTTAGATCTGTTCTAAGGCTACG
>QLTV01001483.1:8250207-8277361 GCA_003457575.1 Thermophis baileyi | reverse complement strand
TTCTTTCTGTCTTTCTGTCCTTTCTGTTTTCTGTTTCTCTCTTCATCTCTTCCCCCCTTCATTCTTTCTTTGTTTTCTGTTTCTCTCTTCCCCCTTCTTTCTTTTTGTCCTTTCTGTTTTCTGTTTCTCTCTCCCCCCTTCTCCTCCCCTTCTTTCTTTCTCTCCTTTCTGTTTTCTGTTTCTCTCTTCCTCTCTTCCCCCCTTTTCCCCCCCTCCTTTCTCTCCCTCTGTTTTTCATTTCTGGCATCTTTTACCGGTATAGAGGGGGTGGCAGGTGGGGTGTGGAGCAACATGTGACTCCCCTTGCCGTCTCTTCTGCCCCCCCCCCCCCCGCCGGGCATGGCAGGGCTTCCTGCCCATCGCTGACGGTACCGTAGCCACCCGCCCCCTTGAGGGATGCAATTTGGGGGTAGCAGGTGAAGCGGGTTAGAAGCGAGACCGTTTCACCTGCCACCCCTCTCGATAAACAGACGGCGGGCTGCTGTTGCCATTGGGTCGGGGTTGGACGTGTTGCCGCGGGAAGCAGTGGGCGTGAAATGAGAGGTCAGTGGCGTGCCTCACGACCCACTCCTTTCCGTGGATCGTGAGGCGCGTCGCTTGCCTGCCATCCATTTTGCCGCAGGAAGTAGTGGGGCGCGAAATTAGAGTTAGGTCAGCGGTGCGCCTTACGACCCACTCCTTTCCGTGGATCGTGAGGCGCGTTGCTGGCCTGCCGTCCATTTTGCCGCGGGAAGCAGTGGGCACGAAATGAGAGTTAGGTCAGCGGCGTGCCTCGCGACCCACTCCTTTCCGTGGATCGCCTGCCTCTCATTTTGTGCGGCCATCAGCCCTACCGGTACCGGTAGGTACGGTAAGGGCGTGTAGCATGCCCTCCCTTCGTCCTCCCCTACTCACCTCGTGTAAAGCAACACCTCGTGTAAAGCAACACCTCATGTAAAGCAACCAGTGTAAATGGCGGGGAGTAAATGGCAGGGACCGGCTGCGCATGCGTTTAAAAAGGTGGGGGGAGGCGGCCTTATTTTCAGGGCGGGGCTTATTTCAGCGCATGTCCCGAAAAGCCCTGTTGGCCTTATTATCGGGACATGTCTTATTTTTGGGGAAACACGGTAATATTACCGGTATAACCATAATATTATTATGGTTTATTCAGGGGACTTGTGTATTGGAAATCTGGAATGCCACATCCAAGCATCTGATGCATGATGTTGACATATATAGGAGATTTCAGGTAGTACCTGTCCTCTGTGGGGAATATTGATGGCATCACCAAAATATATTGCTGAAATTGAGAAAGATAACGTAACTGGGTTGGTTGACTCATTGGGTTCTGAAAACAGAACTGTAACAAGAATCCATTGGCAAATTAGAAACAAATTCTATCGTAAAACTATGCACACCAACCACTACCAAGGTAACAACCCAACTTCCCATGAGAGAAGCTGTTAGACAAGCACAAATACACTGTAGCAACCCTGAACATCAGAAAAAAGAAACAGATCATCTATACAACATCTTCCAACAAAATGGTTACCCACGCAACTTTATTAAAAAGTGTTGAACCACTCAATCCTATATTGCACAACCAATAGAGGCTGTGAAAAGGATAACATAATCATATATTAAAAAAAAAAATCTCAGAAACTACCAACAGACTATTACAACCACATGGCATCATCAGAGTACACAAACAAACTAAAGCCTTCCAAAACATCCTAAGTAAACCAAAAGACCCAGAAGAAAAAAAAAACAGGAGCCATCTACAATATACAGCATAATGACTGCAACAGCCATCTACAATATACTGCATAATGACTGCAACAGCCACATAAGGCAAAAAGGCAGAAGTTTGGCATCCATGAACATCAATTAGCAGTCCAAAAACATAATGCAAACTCCTTAATTTCGCAACCCAGGACAGACTTAATCATAATTTCAACTGGGAAACTATGAGCATCCTAGAACAAGCTTATAGAAGAGACAGTGTGATAGCAATCTTCAAATACCTAAAGAGCTGTCAATAGAAGAAGGAAATATTTTATTTTGTGTTGTCCTTTTGTTGTTGTCCAGAAACAATAGGTTAAAACTATAAGGAAGCAGGTTCAGGTGACACCTCAAGACAAACCCTTCATGACTGCAGGATCTATTCAGCCAGCAGAATAGATTGTCATATGAAAGAGTGAGTTCTCCTTCATAAAGGCCTTTAGATAGAGGCTCAATGTATAATCTGCTGGAGTGCTCCAGTAATCCTGCAGTGACCATGGCTTTGGACTAAATATGATTCTATTATTCCAACTACATGCAAAATTCTGAGAAGATTCTTTGAAAAAGTGATTTTGTTGTTTCAAATACTGTTTCAAAAAAAAAAGAAAGAAATTTAAGTAAATTTCCTTCTCCCTGGCTCTAAGGGAGGAGGTTAAACCTTGGTTCATCTTTGGTTTTAAAAAATGCAGAATTGGATAAGTTTGCATTCTAATACAACCTAAACGACTCTTTCTTCATTATCTTTACAAAGAATAAAAAGTGTTTATTGGTACTTCGTTTCAGTCTCAGCAAGTAGCAAACAAAAATGCATAAACCAGGAGTAGGTTTATCGAAGGTGCCCAGGAGTAGTAATATTCCAATCAAAATTAAAACCATATCTTTAAACATGCCTGTAGATATATCTTTTAACATTTACGCAATTTCCTGGGTGTCTACAGCTCAGGGCTTGCAAACACATTATTTGCTGAGGAAAAAGTGAAAGATAAGTTGGGTTAGTGATTATTCTGGATGAGACCAGAAGCGTGCAAAGGACATTCTCATCAATAGCTTTATTGACAAGTTACAAACTTCATTGTAACCACTGCATAAGAACAGCCACAACTTACTCTCAGAGTTCTCTTTATGACTGTCAGGCCAAAAGCCTTTCCTTCTTCCATTCCAAAGACTAAATAGTGTTTCACACAGACATGATCAACAATTAAAGACTTTAAAACTGAATAGTGACTAGCAAATGGAAATAAGTCAGCAGAATCCTAGCCGGGCTGACAGAATTTACCTCATCCATAGGATAGGAAGGATTATATTGGTCTCTCAATATCAAATAAGCCAGCATAACAAATTCAACAGAATCACGTGTGTATGTTGTAGCAATTTTTGTTTCTATGGCAAAACAATACCAGCAAAACTGGGGCTGCCTTTATTAATACGTGTGTTGCATTTGCATGACTATAACTAATAATGCTTTAATAGCTATGGCTATTTTAATGAGCCATCAGTAAGTTTCCTCCAGGTATTTACAGGCATTTTGCTCTAATGAGGATGACCTCTGTCTTCTAGCATTTGGGGTAGTATTGGAATTAACCATGGATGAGAATTCCTGAAAAGTTCAGAGAGCTAAGCAAATATATGTGTTTGATTGAATTGTCTAAGAACATTTAAAGCCAAGATATGATATAGAACAGGAGTCATGAATCCCGCAATTCAAGTCTACTTAGTGTAAGCACAAATGCTCTAATTAAAATAAATGAATAGGTGAATTAAATGTATTGTATTGAATTTTCTGTTAGGCTCATAAATTATCCTCTGCGCTAGTGAAATTATCAACAGACAGGATCTTCCAGGTGGGGGATATGTCAGCTTAAATGTATTTGATCTCCCTGCCTCTCCCCCCTCAATGCCTTTTGTGTGATAACAAAATAAAATAAATTTAAACAAAGGGCAAAGGCCCAGGTAGAAAAGCTCCAAACAAAAAGATGTGGGTTTTTTTTTTAATTCTTTTTCAGGGGCAGCTAAACAGGTCCATTTTAAAAAGTGCTTTCCTACCATGATTCTTAAGGAAACAAAATGTGTAAATATGTAACAGCAAAAAACTTCAGCCCACATAAACATCTGATAAGAACGGTGGTAAATCCATTTTATCAGAAGAGGCTGCTTTCTATCAAGTCTAGCATAATATCATCTATATTGATCAACCCTTTCTCAGATGCCAGACTGGAGCCTTACTCATGCAAGAAGAAAGGGAAACTGTTTTGTAGCTGGTGAAGGTCTGAAGGGCTCTCAGGCTGATTTAATGGAAGGACTCTTGATCACCTCTGTGAAGAGCAGTGTTTCTCAACCTTAAGATATGTGGACTTCCACATGCTGGCTAAAGAATTCTGAGTTGAAGTTCACATATCTTGTTGCCAAGTTGCCAAGGTTGACAAACACTGCTCTAGAGGTTCTGGAGATGCCAGATAGGACCAGCTGCCGTAGAGCTTCTATACTGTAGACCAGGGGTGTCAAACCCGATGGATCGCGGGCCATATCGTGACGTATCAGGATGTTTTTTGCCTTTGCGGAGCTGGGGTGGGCGTGGCCTGCACGGGCCGCCAGTTTGACAGGCCTGCTGTAGACAGTAAGGAAGATGACTTTGACGAAGATAGGTGAGATCCATTATCCAAGCAATGAGGGGAAAAGATCTTAATTCCAAACAACCAGAATATATGTGGAAGTGGCTCAGACAGAACTTGTTTCATTCACATGAGAATAAGAAGGGGTGGAGGTACAGCACATTTAGATCTGTACAATTCTGTCATTATTAGCCACTGATCTCAGCCAGTCCTACCAGATAGATCCAACCAAGAATCAACACCACAACTAGGCTCAGACTACTTTTATCAAGGGTGGCTATAATAACATAGCTTATTTTTGACTTAAGATATGTTTTCCCCTTCATTGCTTTATTAACTAAAGCTGAATTATTGTTGCATAACTTCACTGCTAGATGTATAGCAGTAGAATGTTATATTGGTAAAATGTTAATTAGAAATTTGAAGCATTTGGGAGGAAAGGGGGTTCATCTGAAAAAAATCTATAAGTTCCTATACTCCAATTTACAATTGAAAATAAATTAGACAAAAGGGAGAGGGCTTGAGATGGCAGATCAAAGAAATGGCTGCTCCACCAAGTATTAGTCTGAGGCATATAATCTTAACTCTTGTCCCTTTACTGTTGATGGTTGGTCCTAAAAGACAGAAGCCATCCACCACTTCCGTAACTTCATTGTCCGTTCTAAAGCTGATTCTTTTAGCTCTAGTCATTTGTTTGATCTTCTTTCTCAGAATGGGACAACTTGGTGCAGCCAACGTGCCAACTTGCTGC
Source organism: Thermophis baileyi (assembly GCA_003457575.1). Taxonomy (NCBI): domain Eukaryota; kingdom Metazoa; phylum Chordata; class Lepidosauria; order Squamata; family Dipsadidae; genus Thermophis; species Thermophis baileyi. The sequence goes on along the minus strand of QLTV01001483.1, from coordinate 8,272,240 downwards.
TGGACAATTCAACAATTCAATTTAAGTATTTATAATAATTAAAAAAATATTTTAATTTTTGTCATTCGCATTTCATTTTGTCCTTCCTTTTGCATCCTTTCTTTAATAGCAATAGCACTTAGATTTATATACTGCTTCACAGTGCTTTACAGCCTTCTCTAAGCAGTTTACAGAGTCAGCCTATTGCCCCCAATAAGTTGGGTCCTCATTTTACCGATCTTGGAAGGATGGAAGGCTGAGTCAACCTTGAGCCGATGAGATTCGAACTGCCAAACTGCTGACAATTGGCAGTCAGCAGAATTAGCCTGCAATACTACATTCTAATCACTGCGCCACCACGGCTCTTGATGATGATCCTATTCCACCATTTCTTTGATATCAGTGTAACTGTTGTCCTGCAGCAAGTTGTCCTGTGGCTAGTTGGCCGTGGCAAGTTAATGTGGCAAGTTGTCTTAGACCAGGGGTGTCAAACGCGCATCATCACGGTGTCGTCATGTAACGTTTCACAACTTTTTTCCTCTTTGCTAAACCGGGCATGGGTGTGGCCAGCGCATGACACATCCGATTCGCGGACCACGAGTTTGACACTCCTGTCCTTCTTTCTATTCTTTCTATTTAATTTTAATGCCATTTGTGTGTGTGTGTGTCTGGGCACTTTGACTGTTAGTATTAGGGCTCACAGATCCTTTGTAATTTTGGCTATTGGGTAGTGTCATCAGCATCATGCAGGTTATTGAACAAGGACTTTGTTGAAACTGAGTCCATGAGTTATACATTATGTACTGAGCCAAGTAGGCCCTATACAGAAAGTAAGAATCATGTGTGGGATAATTTAGCTGACAAATAAGAATGTTCTATCTCTTTTATGTGTAACTGGAAAGGTAGCAGCACTGTGGGGATAGTGACCCAATCATAGCAAATTTCAATTAGCAAGTGTTTAATAGATTTAACAATTCCCACTTTAATGCTGTGTTGTGATAAAACATATGGTCATTACCTTTACTGCCTTCTGCCTCTCCAATTCAATCTGATTGTGTTCATGCTGTTGCAAATGTTCGTTTCACATTGTGGAACCTCATCTCTATGAGCAACATAAAGATCAATAGGTGAGAGCAATTTCTGGCAGAATTCAAAGAAAACTGAAGACATAAAAATAAAGTAAGCTAAGTTCTTTTGAACTCTTCAGAGACCTTAAACATGAGAGAATATTGGGAACTATAAAAGCTAAGCATCTGCCTTTTTTCATGTTAATTGGCCTTCAAAAGGTCTAAGAGAAACGGTTTCACTCAGTTGGCTTGGAATGGTTTGAAGACCCTTGCAGTTGATGCTTCCAGTTTTTGGCCCAAGGGATAAATATGGGATAAAGGATAGGAATAAATAAATTGGTTAGATTTGGCTAGTAGATTATTAGTAATATGGCTGCAACAAAACAGAGACCATAAACCCCACAAAAGGGCAAAAGAACACATATCTGCATATACTTACACATATGGAGATAGCCATAACTAATTTTAAATTGTACACAAAATGAGCTAATTTGTTTTCCTTCCAAATCACTACACATAACTTCTTTAATTTGTATCCCACCTACAACTGTCAGTAAATGTTTCTCTCCAATTAATTTACCAGTTCTTGTTTAAAATCAATTCTCTTCCATCAATTAATTACCTCAATTCATCACTAACCTTTCCTGTAAATTAAATTTGGAAGAAGAGAGTTGGAAGGGGTGGAAGATAGGTGAGGTTCTCCCTATATCTAGAGTTGAAGAGGTGGAAGGCTTTAGACAAGAAATGAGTTGTCAAAATGAGTTGTGTTCAGGTATGGGGGAGTTTGAGGCTTTTACATCCTTTTTCTCCTCTTAGATTTTAGATAACTTTCCTGATTGTGATTACAGTGTAATAAAGACTGTTGGACATATTTCCCACAGTTCATCAGAATAATCCTAGTTTGGGGTTATTTGTTTATAAATTAGACTGATGATTCATAAATTACAGCAGGAGGAGGAGGAGGAGGTGAAGGTGAAGGTGAAGGTGAAGGTGAAGGTGAAGGAAGTGTTGCTCAAACGTCAAATGTCAATATGGAAAATTTTTCCCACTTTGACTGAAATGTATCTGATCCAGAAAACAAAGAATGTTGAATGCCTCAGGTCAATGGAACTGAGGATGGATGTAGATTAACAATCAGGCGGAAATTCAACACAGAGGGGAAAAACTCAGAAAAAAGGTGGTTTCATAAAGTTCCTCAAATATGAATCAACTGGAATAGAGGAAGGGCAGAATAAACACCAAGGTATAAATAGTTTGAGGAGAGATTTGGTCTATTTGTGATGTAGTAATCTTTTGTAACCCTTGTATCTGAAAACATTTTTTGGCTCATAATTCTAAATACTGTACCACATCTGAAAGGTGGGTTACATTTAATATAAAGTCTTAATAATCTGTTCAGATAGAAATTACTGTAGTTCCTAATTTTATTTTATGATTTATAATATGCTGATTGTTGGTGTTGGTATTTATTTCTTCAGTTTTAACAATGACCTGTAGTTTTTAAAAATAGTATAATGCAAATTAACAAAACATTGAAAATTCTTACACAATTCTGTGATGTTATAAATTCCCACTTTATTCACTGTATGCTAATTTTCACACTGTTACCTCTCTTTTTTTCATTCCTAAAAAATGCTTAATAAAAATGTAATGAATGGGGGGGGGAACCCCAAAAACCCTGTTGCATCAGAGCTGGTATGGCATAGTGGCTAAAGCATCAGGGTAGAAACTGGGAGCTCTATTGTAGTTCCATCTGAGACACAAAGCCAACTGGGTGACCTTGGGCCAGTCCAGGGGTGGGTTCCGGATTTTCCTACTGTCGGTTCGCTCACGGATGCGCCACGCATGCGCACGTGCGTTGTGCGCCACACGGGCAGGTCGCGGATGCGCACATGCGCAGTACAAAAAAAAGCTTCTGCACATACGCAGAAGCAAAAAACAAGATGACGCCGCTGCCGAGAGAACCGGCTCGTGGGCGTGGCAGGCCTGGGTCGCTGCCAGTTCCAGCGACCCAGGCCGCCAAGTTACTACTAGTTCTATAGAACTGGTCCGAACCGGTAGGAACCCACCCCTGGGCCAGTCATGCTGTCTCAGCCCTAGGAAGCAGGCAGATCACATCGCAAAAAACCTTGCCAGGAAAGCTGCAGGGACTAGTCCAGGCACTCACCAGGAGTCAAGACTGACTTGAACACACCCAAAAAAAGAGAGAACCTGCCTGCATTTCTTACCTAATATTGCTACCCAGAAATTTGGACTGTTTTTGTGAATTACATTTCTTGTTTATTTTCTTGTCTCTGCTGGTGAAATCTCTGTTTAGACACCATCCTGGGTCGGCTTGGGACAACTTGGTGCAGCCAACTCGCCACAGGCAACCCAGCCTGCAACTCACCACGGGACAACTCACAATGGCCTACTCACTGCAGGACAACTCGAATTGAATTCAACAGTTCAACAATTCAATTTAAGTATTTACAATAATTTTAAAATATTTTAATTTTTGTCATTTACATTTCTTTAATGTTTCTATTCCACCATTTCTTTGATATTAATGTAACTCTTGTCCTGCCATGAGTTGTCCTGTGGCAAGTTGGCTGTGGTAAACTGGCCATGAAAAGTTGGCCATGCGGAGTTGTCCTAGGCCACTCCTGGGTGGAACCTATTACTGATAGACATATTCATCTTTGCATCCTTGGCAGGACAGTATTATGGATGGTTGAAATGGCAGCCAATGAAATCCAACCAATGAAGAAAATTAAACTTGACAGTTTTTATAGAATCAGAGTTGGAAGGGAACATTTAGGCCACTGTATCCAATCAGGTTGACCATCTGACTATACCTAGTTGAAAGAAGGACCTTCCCTTTCTTCTGAGTCAATGCATATTTGTGAAATTTGAAATAATGAAATGATGATGATTGAGAGGCCTTCCATGCTATATGCTGATCCAGAATCAGCTCCACAAATCAGCTTATTATCTTCCAGCTCAACTGGAACAGACAACTGCTCTGCAGCATGCCTGTGAATCCTTTCCATGACACTTTTGGTCAAGCAGAAGGGAGACGTCCTACTCCCTTGCACAAGTATTTGGCTCAAGGCAAGGCAAGGCAAGGCAAGGCAAGGCAAGGCAAGGCAAGGCAAGGCAAGGCAAGGCAAGGAAAGGAAAGGAAAGGAAAGGAAAGGAAAGGAAAGGAAAGGAAAGGAAAGGAAAGGAAAGGAAAGGAAAGGAAAGGAAAGGAAAGGAAAGGAAAGGAAAGGAAAGGAAAGGAAAGGAAAGGGATGAAAGCATCATACTGGCTGAATGCTCCATTATTGCTCAGCTGAGTGCAATGCTGGTGGACTCATAGGAGACATTTGGTGAAAACAGGAAGAATACTTGCAGGGGGTGTGGAAAAAAAATCTGAAGGGTTGAAAATGATAGCTGTGTGAAACAGCTCTGAGAGCAAAGTAGAGAAGAAAAGATTAATAACCTATGAAAGAAAGGGAACAAAGAGAAATCAGGCAGTAGAAGAGAAAACAAGAGGCAGAATCAAAAGAAGTGGAATATGAAACAGAGCAGATTATTGAAGAATACAGTGGGTGTGGGAGGTCAATTGTGCTTTAAGAAGAATGCTCTGTTCGTAGTGGAAAATAGATGATTGGGGTTATGAGCAAGGGCAGAATTTGGAAAAGGTTTGCCCAAGCATGACAATATCAATATTTTGTTTTCCTTACAGGTAAGGAAAAATGACAAACTAGACATCTCCAAATGAGCAGAGACACCACAATGGCAACAACCAATGGCAAGATCAGTCCAACAGAACCCCTCTGGATAAAGAAAAGACGAGAGATTGTCCAATTAAGCTCCGGATGGTTTCTTCTTGCAAGGCAGCTGCAAGATAACAATTATTTCACAAATCTGGTGCAGGAGATGAGGAGAGCCATGCTGGAGACTTTAAGAACACTGGATTTGACCACTTTACTTTCTAATCATATTTGAATTTATAACAAGTTTACAGTTTAAAAGAGGTCTTTCAAACAGCAAGTTTGAAAGTCTACCTGGTAAATAAACTTTCATTCCAAAACAGAAGAAAAAGCTAGCTACCAATTTGAAGAACTTAAAGAATATAAACCAAATGGCAAAAAACTAAACAAAAAATCAATTTAGAACAGTTTATGCAGATTTAGTGATCAGATGATTTTGTAATATTAGAACATTTGCTAAGATTTTTTTTTTTAATTGACTAAACAAAACATTCCTGTGGGAACACAAATTGTTTAGTCTATCAGCAAAGAGATCATTGGCTGAACATTGAAAGCAAAGCCAAAAAAAAAATGAAATCTGAAACTTCATGAATACAAAAATGGGCCATTAGAGAGGACTAAATTTGAGGTGGGAAAAAGAAAAGTGAAATCTACAAAATTATAGACAAAGATATGACACTTAAGACATTTCAAAGTATTTTTGAAGAATTAGCACAAAAACCTATAACTAATTTGACATCAGTAATCTCTGCATCTGTAAATATTTTTGGAATAAAATTATAAAGAAGTGTAAGATGTGACAAACAATAATAAGGAAGAGTTTATGAATAGACAGGATGAAGGGGGAAACAAATTCTAGCCGATGGACAAATTTTGGAAAATAAAGAAATTAGGATAAATCAGAGATGACAGTCAGAGTGAAATACAAATGACAAATCTAGAAATGAAAAAGAATTAGGACAAAAATATATTGTATTTACAAAAGACAGTCTTTAAAACCTTGAAGAAATCTTTTGAGATGGGAGAAAGAAAATCTGAATGGTAATTTAATCCTACAGCAGTAGCTTGATAAATTAAATATTAAGGTTGTCAGAAGCAAAACAAAACAAAAAACAAAAAAAAAAACCCCAAAAAGTTAACTTGTTTGATCATGGTTAAAATAAGAAATGTTTTCATAAAATTTTGGAAATCCTTTATGAACTTTCACCAACATTTGAACAGAAATGACAATGAGTTTTGGATTTGTGAATAAATGGGGGGATTATGGAAAGAAGTGACAGATTTATGTAATTTCATGGGGAGTGGAATTATTGATTTTTCTGTACTTGTTGCAAGGAAGATCAGGAGTTGTTTTTTAAAATATTCTTTTTTTCTGTCTTTCCTTTATTCTCTTTTTCTTTTCTTTTTTGCACTTTGTGTTTCTTTTTCTGATTTCAGTTGATATTATCTTTTTTTCACTGTAAAACTTAGTAATAAAAATTATGTTTAAAAAAAACAATATCAATATTTTGCTTTGTAGGCATTCAATAAAATAGAAGGCAGAAGTTCTCTGAATTAGAAAGATTCCTTTCACCCAACTGTCACAGTTGAATATCTTTCATTCTCACCAGTAGTGTCTCCCCTTCCTGGCATGGTTTCTCTATTTAATATCTTGAATGAATTCTAGATATATTTTCCTTAGTAACATTCATCTTAAATTAAAGCATCAGAGACATTTTATTACCATTCTGCAAGCGAAGAGGGAAGTAATTAACTCTTTCCTTTGATGGCAATAATTGAATCTGGGCGATTAATTGAAACCATACAACTTTGGACCGCCCATGCATGCAGACGGTTCCGAAGGTGCAAAGCAGCATCGCGGGCTGGGGAAAGTGCCAGCTATAATGTAGTCCCAGCCCACTTGGGGGAAGGCAGGATCCAAAGAGAAATTGCTTTGTTGAACTGAGACTACCCTTAATTCTTGCTTCCAAAAACATTTTCAATATGCATATCGGTATTCTCTATAGATGGACTGATCGTGTAAAATGATCTTATAAAGCTGTTTTTCTCTGAAGACTCTCCAGAAACGTCATCAGGAAAGAATAACGCAGAAAAGGCATTCCCTGCACAGCTCAGCTCAGCTCAGCAAATATGCGCTCCAGATTTTCCTTTCTCCCATTCAGTTTGAGGTGTGCAGGGGCAGGCAAGCAAGGAATCTTTGTATCTGTCTCTGGGGGCAGAGTGGAATCTTTGCCTTTCTAGAACGGGCTAATATTTGTCAATCTGAAAAAAAGAGAGAGAGATTTTAACAAGAGATTCCATTTCTTTTAAACATATGCAACTGGGAACCCTACATTAAAAAGAAAAAGAAGTGCATCCTTTGAGGGCTACTGGGAGTTTGTCTGATAATATTGAGCTGCTGTTAAAATAAAACATGCTGCTTCCTTATGTTTTGCTCAGCTTCTGGGGATTTAATGGACCCACCCGGCAGTTTTTGTGTTAGCAATGGGGAAACATGTTGTCTCTGTCTTTGTCTAAGAGGCATTTTTGACTTCCCACCCATATTATATGAAGTTGGGGTAGAACCAGGTCACCTTGTTCTAGGGATCTCTCTCTAGCAGTCACTTTGCAGGAGTCCTTTCCTTACATTGTAATCATGCTCATTCAGGTTTCAAAGTCAGGCCTGACTGCACTCACTTTCTATAATTAATTTCCAAACTTTATAAGAACGGTAAAACCTGACAGCAATTTTTGCATGAATTGTTTCCCAAGGTGATCTGTGTTACTAAGCTCATTTCTGTGAATACCGGATTAGAACGTAAGAAGAGCTGGCAAGCCACATACTCTCTTTCTATAATGGTCAACCAGGCACCTACAGGAAGCAACATGTGAGAAAAGTCCCTTTTTAGTTTTCCCAGTGCTTGGTGTTCAAGAGGCAGGTTATCTGAAGAAACCAGATGGCCATCGTGAACAGAAAATGTTGATAGGCTTATTCCCTTGTAGATTTGCCTGATTTGAGAGCTTGTTTGGTGTGTGAAAAATAGATGTTTCCCCTTTTCCTCTGATACCCTGGAAACCATATCTTTATTTATGAAGAATGTGAAGCAGCCTCCTCCATTAAAGTGAATGGAGAAGTCCTATCATACATGCAGACAAAGGTTACAGTGGAGGATCAGAAGATGGATTCAGATCTCACTATGGATTATTTGGAAGTCTTGTTTTCCCTCTTCCATTACTCTGTTTTACTTTCAGCTTTCAACTTTTTTCAACTCTCAGGGCAATGGCTCAGTGGTTAAAGATGATGAGCTTGTAGGTTATGTGACGGGGTGAGCTCCTGTTACTTGCCCAGCTCCTAGCAGTTCGAAAGCATGCAAATGCGAGTAGATAAATAGGTACCACTTCTGTGGAAAGGTAACAGCGCTTCCTGAGCCTCGGCATATAATCATGCTGGCCACATGACCATGGAAGTGTCTTCGGACAATGCTGGCTCCCTCGGCTAAGAAACAGAGATGAAATCCTAGAGTTGGATTAGAGTCAGATAGAAATCCTAGAAATCCTAGAGTCGGACACAACTGGACAGGGGAAATTTTTACCTTTATATGTATGCATGTGTGTATGTATGTATGTACGTATGTATGTTACTTAGGAAATACAATTGTGATCCAAAAGTCTGAATTATTTAGTCTGTCTATGGCTGAGGGACTGAGAGAGACAGAGTTGGAGACAAAAGAGAGAGGGAGGGAGGGTATGGGGAGAGAGAGAGAGAGTTAAATCCATGAAAGAGAAGACAATGGAGATGACGACAGACCTAAGACTATTAGTCGAACCAATAGGAGGCATATTACAAACAAACATGCAAATTAAGCATTCCGAGACAAAGAAAAGGATGAAGCTGCAATGAAACCCCTGTGGTCCATAGGTTGGTCCCTGGAAAGCTGAAACTTCTCCAGTCCTCATTCTTTGGTCTCTCCACTCCCACTCACCCACATTGCCTCTTGCTTCATCTCCCTTTCGACCTTCCTCCAAGCACCAAAATCCTTCCTCCCATCCCTCCAGTCATTTGCCCACCATCCAGAGCTGTAGCTTTTCAAACCTGATGATGTTTTAAATCTGTTTATTCAAGTAGAAAGGAGTGGGATTTCTTATTTTCCCTAATACACTGAGATAAGAATCTGGTATATCTATGGAATGTACCAGACTCTTACTCCTACTTTATGGCCCCTCCATTATTGCACTCATAAACCTTCTCTACTAGGGCAGACATGAAAGTAGATTGATTCTCCAGAAAGCTTTCATCCCCCTCCAAAAACATTTTGGACTTTTGGCTTGTTTTCAGCTTGGTAGGAGACATCTTTATTAAAGGAACAAAAATGTTCACTGGAACCACTGTCTTCATTTAATGTCAGCCTTATCTGCTGTCAGTGAGATCAGCACATATGTTAATTTGATTGGTTAGATACCTCATCAGGGTGGAAGCCATACAGATTCCCCACCCACCCCAATCTGAGCATCGGTCTCTGGTCTATGACTGTAATAAACTGAATTGAATGGAATCGAATCTGAGCATCATGACATTCCAAAGGCACCGAAAGCTTGGCTGTTCTACTAGGTCTTGAGGTAGGATGGCTAGTGAGTCTCTGTAAGATTTTGTGATTCTTTTTTCCTTTTCTGGATGCATATCATATCCCTCTCTAGTTTTTTGGTCTGGCTTTTTTATCATGTAAATTGCTCAGAGTTCTGTTCTCTACATTTAAGTAAATAAAGAAACAAATAAATACAATTATGGTGAATAGCTGGGGGTCTGTGCAGGGTATAATAGAAAAAAATCAAGATGGCGGTCTGTCTATTTGTGTTGCACATAAATCTCAATCGATACTAATTATTCTGTAAGGTTATCAAGGTGAAAGATCAGACATTAAAATATTAATTGACTATTTACTAAGGGGGGGGGCAGATAGTCTGTGGGTCAGTATTGGCAAGCAAGAAATAAAAGCACCCACAAAGACTGAGAGTCCTTTAAAAATAGGAAGCAGAGTAAGCAAATGGCAAAAAGTCGTAATTGCAACATTTAAAAAGCTATTTTAATAGAGCCTTCCTAAACAAAAACAAAAAAACTGGGGATTAAAATTATCATTGTTTAGGAGCTGTATCAGGGAATGGGACACTAGGATTTTCAAACCAGCAGCTCCAATCTCCCCATGCTATATATTTGAAACAGGGGTGAAATTCAAATTTTTTCCCTACCGGTTCTGTGGGCGTGGCTTGGTGGGCGTGGCAGGAGAAGGATACTGCAAAATCTCCATTCCCTCCCCACTCCTGGGGGAAGGATATTGCAAAATCTCCATTCCCACCCCACTCTGGGGCCAGCCAGAGGTGGTATTTGCCGGTTCTCTGAACTACTCAAAATTTCCGCTACCAGTTCTCCAGAACCTGTCAGAACCTGCTGAATTTCACCCCTGATTTGAAATATCCATAGATTTCCTCATTTTGGTTTATGAAAGAGTCATTCTTGAGACTCATTATAGGATAACGTTACTGCCAACTTAGTCTCCCTAAATGGGGGTTCAGCTTGAGTTCAGAAGCTAAGCAGGTTCAGGTCAGGTTAGCACTTGGATGAGATTCTCTCAGGAAGACCTTGGGCTTAGACTGGAAGTTGAGGAAAAATGCATGGACATGTCCATGAGGTCACTAGATATTAAGTTCAGCTTGAAGGAGACTTAACTTTAACTGCCAAACTGAGGTAAATAAAACATAAATCTATAATTTATAAAGCTGTTTCAATTTATAAAAGGGTAAAAGCTTTATGAGTCCAACTTAAATTATTGGTCATATAAAGACTTCTATTTTAGCTAATGTTATTTGAAGAGTGCCAGAAATTTGAAAACTGAATAACTATTAAGAAAAGATGCTGTACATTTTAATAAGCATTTGTTCTTTATGAAACCCAAATAATTCTGAGGAGAGACTAATGGATGGAAGCAGAAATGATTCTAGTTCACAGTTATGTTTCTTGTTTTTTTTTTTCCCTACATGAAGCTTTGTTCGTGGCATGTTTTGTGAGATGAAAAATGTAATTCATCCCTTGACAGTAACTAATTATTACTGATTACTGAAGAATAAGTCAACAAAGATATTTTTTTTCTGTTTACATTCTTAGCAGAGTGTATCCTAGCCATCTGTACTCCCAAATCTCTTTCCCCATGGGATAAATTCTTCACATTGTTCACTGAAAATATGCCAGGTTCATTTGATGCTTAGTTGCAACACTATGGACAAAGCATGTAAATGAGGTTTACATAATAAAACATACAATAATATCCAGGAAAGAAACTTATCCTCGATGATAATTTTCAATATACATTGTGATCCTCTGTAGGACGATCTCAATTGAAGCAATTCCTTGGCGCCTATTAGGGAAGGTCATTTTTTTTACAAAAACCCGTAGAGGGCTTCATATCATCCGTTCCAAATCTATGCAATACAATATGCTTGTCACATCCTTTTGTTGTGACTTGTTGACTCACCGCCCATCATAAGCTTTCCATCTGATTCTCTATGGAAGTGAAAGTTGGAATTTGAAGAAGCAGACTAGAAAAAGTATTGATGCTTCTGAACTGTTGGAGAAGATTCTTGAGAATTCCATGGAAACCCAAGAAAACATACAAATAAAACACTGACCAAACCAAACCAGGTTCCTTACTCAAGGTACAAATGACTAAGTTCAAATTATACTATTTTGGATATATCATGTGAAGACCTTGCTCTTTAGAGATATTAGCAATGCTAGGAAAGGTAAAAAGAAAAAAGGAGAAGAGAATGACCACCCATAAGGTGGACGCAGGGGTGGGTTCTAACTTACCTTGCTGCCGGTTCGCTTCCTCCCACACCGCGTGGCCACGCATCGGGGCGGGTGCGCATTTTGCATGTGCACGCATGCACAGTAAATAAAAAATAAAAAATAAAAAAATTTAAAAAGCCGAAAAGAAGATGGCGACGCATGCGCAGTGCCGGAAACTCGGCTTCTGCGCATGTGCAGAAGAAGAAAAAATTCAAAAAAATTCAAAAAAAAGATGGTGGTGCCCACGGACTGGCACCGACCGAACTGGATCAGTGACGTCATCGTGCGAACCGGTCCGAACCGGTAGCAACCCACCTCTGGGTGGATGGAGTCAAGTGGTGATGGGTGCACCATTGATAGACTTAAAGAACCAAGTTGAGGACAGATCCTGCTGGAGAAAAATCTACCTGTTTGATCACTTAAGAGTCAATATGGACTTGATGGCAGATAAGCTTTAATGCAAAGTTGGGTCTATATTTGAAGTGTCCTGTTCAATATATTGACTGAGCTCTCTTGCAAAATGCAAGCTTCCAATCTGGAATCTTTCTGGATTCATAGCTTAGCTAGAAGAACAGGTGGAAGAAGTGACCAGGAAGTCCTTTACCCGGCTTCAGCTGGTATATCAATTGTGGCCACTTCTAGAACAGGAGGCACTGAAGGCAGTTGTTCATAGTCTTGTCATCTCTTGATTGATAGATATAATTTGCTAAACATAGCACATTCTATTAACATTATCCAGAAGCTTTGGCTTGTGCAAAATATGAGTGTCCCTGTGGTAACAGGTCAGACCCAGTATTGCCATTGTTATACTGCCATTATATGACCTGTGGGGCTATCAGTTTATTTCCAATTTCAATTCAAGATCCTGATTATCACCTATATGGTGGTGGCTATATAGCTGGGAGGCTGGATATTTTCAGGATTATCTATTCTTGTTGAATATGCACTCCTTTGGGGATAACTCTAATGCAGTACAGTATGTGGAAGTACATTCAGGGCTGGGGGATCAGTTTGCCCCCATAATGCTTCTTTAGTAATATTTTTCCCTACTACCAATATTTTCCCCTTAACAGTAATGATAGACTTTACAACCACATTTAAAACAGAGACACGATCTATTATGATATGAAAGAAGGGATTTCTAAGGATTAAAATGCTGGTGTTTAAAGCTGACACCTTAAGTACATGCCATCTGGATTTTTGTTTTTTCATTTTGCAACTTTAAAAAAAATCTAAACAAACCCTAGGCACGAATTATGTCCGTGGACTATAATTGCCCTTGTCCTTTGCCAGCATTGTGAACTGCTGAGGACTGTAGCACAACAGCATCTGCTGAGCCACCAATTCATTACCTAGGGACCCAAGGTTCTTCAGAAGCTGCCTTCATCCAAATCTGGCTCTGTTTGTTTTTATCAACTGGTAGGATCTTGGAAAGTTTTTGACTTTCTAATCCCATCTCGAATTACAAAGACATGCTCTCCTGTGAAGATTTTCCCAAAAAAGAATGCAACATTTCTACAAACATTACTTGATAACATCTTAAAATCAAGCTTGGATCTGATAAATTGTCATTAGTATCTTCAAAAAGATTAGTATCAGGGAATTACTATAGACAGGTGATTGTTATTTAGATAGAGACATGAAAATAGAAATTAAGTCACAGTCCAGTAGGGGGTATCCTCCTCCAGACTGAAATAAGGAACATTATTTCAAGAAAATCCTGGTTCCCCTGTTATCTTGTTTGTATTTGACAGATTCTCACAAAACAGAAAGAGGTGGGAAAGAGTGTGCATAGCTCCTCCTCCTTCAAGGTCTTCTTTAATTTAATAGATTAATACAAGGGGGGGGGGAATCAGTCGGAATTTTGTAATTATTATTTTTGCAGTAGCGAAATAGGAAATTAGCTCGTTAAAGAATAGCATATATCAAAACATGCTATCAATCAGGGAGAATTTCCAAATAAATACTGTATATTAAAAGATTGCTGAAGCAATGAGATTCCAATTAATGCTAAATGATTTTTTTAAACCCTTCTCTCTGTGTGTCTGTGTTTGTATGCATATGCATTTATGTATACGTACGTACTGTATATTATCCATATGTATACGTGTGCATATCCTCACCCATGATCCCAAAAAAGGAGCTGTTTGATAATGCATAATAATAGTTACACAGAGTGCAATTAACAACGTGTAAGAGGAACTGGGCACAAAAATAAATTAGCCTCTGGGTGTTGTTTTTTGACACTTATTTTGTGTTTACTAAAAAAATATTAATGAAACGCTAAGTCAGAAAGAAAGAGCATTTCTTCAGCAGAGCTTCCGCGCACACAGAAGCAGAGAAAATGATGAGTCCCAGGGGTTCTCTGTACAATATGTATATGCAATAAAAAGACAATAAGCTCACCCTCCTGACATACTTTCTTTTGTGCAGCATTTTGCTTGACTGCTCTCTCCGTTAACATTAGTACAGTTGAGGGTTTGATCTGGGGTCTAATGCTGTCTGGATGCACAGTATGCATGTTATATTACAGGACTCGTCTTCGTGAGGAAGATCTGATTTCTACATCCTTTAAAGAAATTCACCTACATCTCACAGACAAGTGTGTGTGTGTTTGTGTCTATATTTTTCATTCATCTCTATGCATTTTCTACCTTTGCCCACTCAAGTCAAGTTGAAGCATAGTCGAAGTCCTGCTAAATCAGTGAAAAAAAACAGATAAATATTCAAAACATTTGCACTTAAATCTGATAGGATTTAAAAGTGTTTTGCTTTGTGCTACGCCCATGGAAGGGTAAGTGGATGGATTGTTCTGTGTGTATGTACATGAGGGTTACAGATATGCGTGTTCGGTACAGTAACTGAAATACTATGATTCTTCTTGTGTGTATGAAAGGCAGAGACTATATTTACCGGTATATGTGCTTACTGTGCTACACAGACAGTAATTTACCTTTAATATAATTTGAAAACCCAATCACACTACTTAGACGAAAATCATGGCATTTTACATTTACCTGCAGATAAGAAAAATGTGTGCCATGACATTAGATGGTATTTTTTTATTTATTCATTCATCACATGTTTAAGGTATGCATATTATACCTTATTGGATGTGCCAGAATATGGGTTGGGTAACAATATGATTTTTTACCTGAAAATATAAAAGGTATAATATATTTTAGTCATGCAGTATTAGGAATGTGCTGGGGGGGAAATGCCCCTTATGTGCAGGTCTTTTTTGTTTTATTGCTGTAATCCTCTTTCTCCTCCACCCTCAAATATAAGGCACCACCTAGAAGTTAAATTTCTCTGATACCCGGTTTGCAAAAGGTTCCCTTCTTGTTGTTCAGAAAATCTAACTGCACCTACTAAGATTAGGAAACCAGCAGAAAAAGGCAACATTTCTTTTCCATTAGGATTCTGCGTGAAAGAAAGACAGAGTAATTTCTATGGAGCAAATTCCACCCCCTCCCTCCCTCCCTCTTCCTTTTTCCTGGCAAGGTCATGATATGATGTAGATATTTGGAGATCAAATTATTTAGAAATATGACCATGTCATCAAAATAAAACATGTTGAAATGCACAGCCAGCTCACAAACCAGATTGCATGTGAAAATTGGATAATACTTGGCTGGAGACCTGACAAGTCAGTGAAATTCTAAACTCCAGGGGATTGTTCCATTTTATTCGCCTTGAAATATAAATCTATCTCAACATGATATTTAAAGCTGTGCACTGTGTGAACTCCCCAGTGACTGAATTTCTTCCCTGACTTTATGAGTCAGCCACCCACCATCTGCTTCTTGGCCACCAGGTGGCATCCTCCAGAAATGGACATCTGTCCATTGTCTCTCTTCTGAAGTCTCCATGGAAAGGTAAATATTGGTTTGTTTGTTAGTTTGTTCGCATGCTTGCTTGCTTGCTTATTAGATCGTTATCCTGTCTTTATTACTTTACAAGTAACTTAAGGTGGCAAATACCGTATATAATGCTGCACGCAGATTCCTCCTTCCATCAGAGAACTTAACACAAAGATGTTAGTAGAAAAGAAAAAGAAAGCTTTCAGCTATATGGGCTTTAAGAACTTTGCTACTGATAAATTTAGTAGGATACCCTTTTTTTTTTTTTTTTTTACAAATCTGACATATCAAAAAGACTATAAAATTGTTGTTCCTGTCAGAAATAGCATTATATCAGATATATAGATACACACACACACACACACACACACACCATAGAAAGTGTATCCTCTTTCATCGATGAATATATCTCACTGTCCTCAAGCAGTGCCAGTCTCGTGTGACGGCTTAGGTTATTAATAGCTCTACAGGCATATACTCATTTCTTCAAGTATTATCACTAATTTTCCCTTCGTTTTCTCCCTAATATTTTTTTCAATATGAAATAGTTTCCCCTGTATTGTTCTGAAGCTTATGAGCTAGAGTGTGAAAGTGAAAGGCCCAAGAAGGGCTCCGAATCCAAGGATGGCATTTTTGGCTGGGTTTAAATTTCAGTTCTGCTGTTTAGATGAATGACCATGGCCAAGTTCCTTCCTCCTGAACGTATCTTCCATTTGCCAAAAGAAAACCAACCAAAAAGAGACAACATCCAGCTGCTCTGCACAGAATGAAGATGGGCTACTAGATCAACTCTGTTCTTCCCCATTTTGGAATAGCAGACAAATCCGGGTGGCCTCAGGAATCATCTTTCTTTCCACATCTGCCTGCAGAATGGTCATCTTTATTTCAATAGAATTGTTGGGAAACAATTAGAAAGCTCCCTTCCTGCACAAACTGATCTCAGATCCTTGGCTTAACTCCCAAATTGCTTATATTAAGACATTTATGAAAGCTGTAGCTGTATTTGACCATTGCATCAAAACCAAACCAAGACAAGACAAAAGAACCTTATAACATCTTAAAAGGCAAAACATCAGAATGTGGTTTTAAATTAAAGGAAAGATGAAGGATTCTGGCACATAGGGGAAAAAAAACCCTCTCCCTGCTAACAAAATAGCATGCTAAATATTGTGCACATTTTTGCTTGCAGAAGTCCTTATAGCCACCATTTTATCTTCAACCAAAAAATGATAAAATGGTGGTGAAGGAATAGTAGAACCACACTTTTCATCCAAAACTGCAAGAGACTATTCAGAATGCAGTTGGTGCAGATACTGCAAAATTTCAGAAGTGGTTTTCCCTTGCCTTTTTCTAAGGACTGAGAGATTGAGAATTCACAGCCTCCTGATTTTTAGCTTGATGCCTTTACCACAACACCAGACTCAGGGGTGGGTTCTGGATCCTTTTGCTGCTGGTTTGCTCAGGGTCGTGCCGGGCGCGTGCGTGCACAAAGCACGGGCACGCCCCCCGCAGCAATCAAAAAATAGCTTCTGCGCATGTGCAGCAATCAAAAATTAGCTTCTGCGCATGCGCAGAAGCAAAAATTAGCTTCTGCACATGCGCAGAAGCAAAAATCCAAGATGGTGGCGCCCACGGAGATACCGACAGAACCGGCTCCGTGATGTCATCGCCGGTTTACTAACGGTTCTAAAGAACCAGATAGAACCGGTAGGAACCCACCTCTGCCTAGACTGACTCTCCACATCTTGCTATGAAGTAGGAGAGAGGAGAGAGAGAGAGAAACACACAGAGAGAGGATTCAGCAGTGGAACAGCAATGTACTTTCTAGCCATTAATCTTGAAACCGAGAGGAAAAGTGTGCCTATTCAGCTGTATACATTTTTTTGCCATGAAGTACTTCTAAGAACCACAATAATGGGATCATACTATATTCCTAAAGCACAGAATCTTGAGAGAGGTAGAGTTGTAAACTGACAGTCTTTTTTTTCCTTCCTTCCTTCCTTCCTTCCTTCCTTCCTTCCTTCCTTCCTTCCTTCCTTCCTTCCTTCCTTCCTTCCTTCCTTCCTTCTTTCCCTACTTACCTCCCTCCCTCCCTCCCTTCCTCCACATATGTGTTATAGTCAGCTATACATATTCTACACAATGGACATTTTTGAGGAACGTTGCACTCAGCTATTTAGAAAACCCCAAGAAGAACATTTTCGATGGGATGGCCCACACACATTTTAAAGCTAGCTAGTCTTTTGTTTCTCTCAAACTAAGTATCACGAAAACCCATTAATAATGGTGAAAACAAGAAATTCACTTTCCATACTGGATTAGTTGTTACCCAGATTAACAAAGGTGCTATAGCTTCTGGGTTAAATAAGCTACAGGATTCTAATGCAACTTGGTGACGAGAAAAAAAAATGAATCATTTGGAGAAAACTGGAAAAACAATTGATGGAATTTTATTACCAATCTAAACTAAGTACTGTATAAGACGGTAAAAAAACAAAAACCCTTAGATCTGGAAACAGACGCTTGGGTTCAAATATTACTGAACAAAACAAATGATACGTTGTCCTTTAAAGCAAAATTTTCCAGGATATCAAACTAGAAGCAGCTGAGCAGATAGCAAAGAAAAAATGTATGAAATGTGATGAACTCCAAATAGTGATCAATTTAATTGCTGAAGGAATTTTATCAGATGTAACATCATTGATTTTGCAAAAGAAACAAACAAAACCCCCAAAACTTACTGAATTTTGCTTAGATCTTCCTATATACCACAAGCCTACCTCCATGATTCCAAACTCTTGGTTAAAACTTCAGTTATCTAAAGACTGACATTTGATGAATGATTAGGCAATAATAATGTTACATAGCACAATCCCGCATCTACTTATTTTACTGATTTCAAGGGGACAGAATAAGATCGTGTTTCCACTGAAATCAAGGGTTTTGTTGACTGCAATGAATTGCTTTTTGTTATCTTGGTTTAGCATAGTGTGTTTTTAAAGCAACTCTCTTTTAACCATCACAAACCTCAGCCAGGTTTCTGTGCTGTGAAAGAGATGTAGTTATAAAAGGGAATTCAGTGCCTTGACATTGAAAACTGTTTGAGACATTTCACTGTCTCTTGACCAAAACACCAAGACTTTGTGCAACTGATTTATCCAGGAATCTCAGCAAGAAATTAATGTGATGTCAGCAGCATCTTAAAACAGATTGCAAAAATTGGGATTATTAAAAACTACAAAGATTAGGATTTATGTTTTAAAAATATGTCATATTCTATCCAGGCTTTTAAATTTAAATCACTGTCCTTCCATGTTAGATGGGAGAGAAAAAAAGAAAGTATTAAAAAGTTAAAGCCTTTCATCCAGGGGTGTGGATTTTCTAAGAAAAGACAACAGGAAACTATAAACATAGTAACACCATGAAAATAATTTTCTGATGCACTGTTTCTTTCAGTGTTCAAAGGCTACATTGCCCAGACCAGAAAGGAAGCCATTGTATCATTAAAAACCCAGGAGCCTCAAACAGCAGCTCTTTTGTAAAACAACCCCTCCTTCCTCTTTGGATTGGCATATCTCATAAATCTTTGCTTCAAACTCTGCTCAAGCCATTGGCTGACTCTACCTCTAGCGTTAATGGCTGGAAACTGTTGTGCATCAGGTTCAAAGGGAACAGAGAACATCTCTAAAAACAACTCCTGGTAAAGGAGGCAATTATAACTGACAGCCAGATGCCTCCTCTGTCTGGCCCAACCAGTTTACCAAGAGCTTGTAAATGGTTCTTAAGGCCACTGGATCTAAACAGTGTGTCTGGCTGACTGACAGCTTAAGTAAACAACAATGCTACAAATCACTAATACAAAACAGTGGATTTGCTTGGGACTGATAACAAGATTTTAAACATGGAAGCCAACCCTCCCCACCTCACCATCCACCACCCCAGGTGCCACCTCCAGCTGTCTTCCTTTCTTTTGCTTTTTTTTTTTTTTTAAAGTATCCCAGAAAGAAACAGTTCAGAAGGATTAAGAGCATGGTTTTTTTTCTTATTTCATTCCCTGAAGAGGACGTGTTGAGGCAGCAAAATTTGATGCATCCCATCTTGGGATCACGTAGCTCGTGAAGTTGCTTTATTTTTATTGCATTTTTCACATTCTTTCTCTCTTATAAAATATTCCAGCTGTCTGGAATGACTAATTGCTAATTGTAATTTTGTGTAGGGTAAGTGTTCCACCGAATCCTAAATAGTCTCCCAACCTGGCAACTTCCTGGTTTCTTAGACGACATCTATTTTAGAATTTAGAATGGAATGGAATGGAATGGAATGGAATGGAATGGAATGGAATGGAATGGAATAGAATAGAATAGAATAGAATAGAATAGAATAGAATAGAATAGAATAGAATAGAATAGAATAACAGAGTTGGAAGGCACCTTGAAGTTCTTCTAGTCCAGCCCCCTGCTCAAGCAGGAGAACCTATACAATCTCAACCAGGCGACCCTATACCATTTCAGACAAATGACTTTCTAGTCCACTTCTTTAAAAGCTCCAGTGATGGAGCGCCCATGATTTCTGAAGGCAAGCTGTTCCACTGGTTAATTGTCCTCCCTGTCAGGAAGTTTCTTCTTAGTTCTAGGTTGCTTCTCTCCTTGATTAGTTTACAACCATTATTTCCTGTCCTGCCCTCTGGTGCTTTGGAGAATAATTTGACCCCCTCTTCTTTGTGGCAGCCCCTCAAATACTGAAATACTGCTATCATGTCACCCCTTCTTCTTTTCTTTAGACTAGCCAGACCCAAAATCTTCCCTGATTCCATCAATGGCTGTGCTGACTGGGGATTATAGTATGTGAAGTGCAACACATGCGAAGAATACCAGTTAGGACAATACTACCAAGCACAAATCTAAGGTCTCTCTCACCACCAAGGAAGCCTCCAGCGTCAGTGCTAGATTTTTAAAAATGCAACAAGAGCAGAAGCCTTGCTACTACTTAGGAATGTGCTCTGGAAAGTGAAAGTATGCAAAAGAGAGAATGTCAGGAAGGAGAAACTGGAAACAGGAGAATCGAAAGTGGGAGCACAGCCTGTATTCATTCTCCTCTTCCTTTTTTATTCAGCAATCTCTTAATCCTGGCAATTCAGTTAAAACTCCTTTCTCTCAGCTAGATTGCCACACATTCTCCAAGTCCCTGAGTCGGCAGAAAAACCGATAGACATACATTGCATATTTCCAAAGTTTGAGCCTATTCTGACTCAGTAATGAGCTTTTGACTGGTGCTGCAATATTTGTATGGGACAATCTAAGGGTAGCACTTAGTGTTCCCCACCAAGAATCATCACCTGCTAATAGAACAAAACATGAATCGCTGTCCTTAATTGATAGCAAGGTGAGTTTGGGTAATTATTTGTGGGTACCAATAAAGGAGAATATTTGTAGCTCCGGGTTGAAATGAGGGGTCCTTGGTGCTCTCTGAGCTTGCTTGTTTTCTTGCAGACGTTTCACTACCCTAACTAGGTAACATTATCTGTTACCTAGTTAGGGTAGTGAAACGTCTGCAAGAAAACAAGCAAGCTCAGAGAGCACCAAGGACCCCTTATTTGTGGGTACATGGAATAAAGACTTTGTTCCTTTGTTGCCTGAGTGAAGGTTGCCACTACAAATGACTGCTGTACCACTAAGATATCACTTGGTCTGTTTCTGAATGCAGGTCTAGCACTCTTTTAAAAGAGCACTAAACTCATGTCCCCCTCCCCAAAGACCCAGCTGAGGGGCAGAGGGGTGTGGGCTGAAGTATGGGGGTTTGCTTTATCCCATGAGCCTTTGCTGCACCACCTACCTTTCAGCCAGAGTGTTGTTTTGGACACAGGATCAATACTTTAAAAACAACACTGGCTTAACTGATTGGTTACAGACATAGTATGGAGAGGTTGAGAAACACGGGAAGGACTCCTTCTCACATCATCCCATGGCCCTGGCCTTTTATGTCACCTAATGTTTGGATGGGCTGAAGGGGGAGAGGATCATCAATATCTGTGGCAAGAAAATAGCAATGTTGGCAGTAAGTGGCCAGGGCTTGCAGCAGCCAGACGTGACCTTGGAGTACACAAAACAGCATTGGTATTTGCAGAAGAGCATCTCATCCCCAAAACAAGTAGAAAATATGGCCACCTAAAACTCCATGACAGCAGGAAACTTCTAATGATTGAAATCAAACTGTGATTAAATTAGTACTTTGGCACAATTCATTTCTAACCCACCCATCCCCAAACAAGACTTTCCTTCTATGGTCCTAGGGTCTCTTCCATCTACCGTACATAGTTAAATAGCAATAGCAGTTAGACTTATATACCGCTTTACAGTGCTTTACAGTCCTCTCTAAGTGGTTCACAGAGTTAGCATATTGCCCCCAACAATCCGGGTCCTCATTTTACCCACCTCGGAAGGATGGAAGGCTGAGTCAACCTTGAGCCGGTGAGATTTGAACCGCCGAACTGCAGCTAGCAGTCAGCTGAAGTAGCCTGCAGTGCTGCACTCTAACCACTGCGCCACCTTGGCTCCTTCAATATTTGCT
>QLTV01001483.1:8226553-8250150 GCA_003457575.1 Thermophis baileyi | reverse complement strand
TAAATTTTTTCTTCCACCATTTTTGGGGGGGGGGGGGGGGACATACAAAACTTTGCCTTTCCTTCAACTGTGAGAATCTCTCCTGCAACAGAGTAGGGAGAATGTCAGGTCTAGTCCAAGAACAACATACTGTAAAATAATCCAGCCGAAGTTCACTTCTTTATTTGCATAAACTATGTAGACAGACTCTTACCAGACTGCACCTATATTACCCTAACCTAACGTATATAACTAGGAGATTCTAGGTAGTGGCTCTCTTAAACCTCTTCCCACCATCCAGCTCTGGACTGTTCTGTCTTTTGTCTCAACCCCCCTCCCTTTGGACTGTCCTCCCTCCTTCCTAGGAGTCTTCTGCATTACAGAGAGCTAAATGTTGGCTTGGCTAAATGTTAGGCCCTCCCAAACATTTCCAGTCTCCAGGACTTTAGCCATAGTACTTTAGATAGCTGGGCCCAAGAGTCAGAGCCTGGAGGAAAGTGTCTCTGGCAAGAGGTGTTTCGAAAGATTCTTTCACCCCTTCAGATCCCTGTCAGCACTTTGTGTGGCTGTGGAGAATGGAGAGAAAGGACGGGAGGAGGATCCAGTACCAAGGCAATGGTCAGATAAGAAGGGCTTTACCCCAGATCAAGATATGTTTCAGATAAATCCCTTCATTGCTCACATGAAGATAAATTGAGAGAGAGGAAGCACATTCAGACCTGCAAGATTCTACTACTATAATTTGGCAATAGAAAGAATATTAACCTATATGGCACTGGTTTCCTAGTCAGATCTACCTTGAAGAGCTGGAAGTAGTGGTCCAGGAATCCTGCTGGATGATGAGGATGTCTATGGAGATGCTCAGTCATCCAAGTCATAGTTGTCTCAAAAATGCTTTTTCAAAAGGCAACTGAACTGTTCTTTTTTTTCTCTTTGTTTTGTAAGGAGGAGGAGGAGGAGGAGGAGGAGGAGGAGGAGGAGGAGGAGGAGGAGGAGGAGGAGGAGGAGGAGGAGGAGGAGGAGGAGGAGGAGGAGAAGAAGAAGAAGAAGAAGAAGAAGAAGAAGAAGAAGAAGAAGAAGAAGAAGAAGAAGAAGAAGAAGAAGAAGAAGAAGAAGAAGAAGAAGAAGAAGAAGAAGAAGAAGAAGAAGAAGAAGAAGAAGAAGAAGATTTGCTTCTCATCCAAGGTCCATCCTGTCAGAACCTATCCTTCCATTTTGCACTATCCAGGCTCAACTGTCAGTACCTATCCTTCCATCCCCCCACTATCACTTGGGGGGCAATGAGCCATGGTGCAATGAGTCGTGGTGGTTCAGTGGTTAGAATGCAGTACTGCAGGCTGACTCTGCCCACAATCTGGACTGCAATCCTGACCCGTTTAAGGTTGATTTAGCCTTCCATCCTTCCAAGGTCGGTAAAATGAGGATCCAGATTGTAGGGGGCAATATTCTAACATTGTAGACCGCCTAAGGAGTGCTGTATAGCACTATGAGATGGTATATAAGTCTAAGTGCTAATGCTATTGCTATCACAGCTGATGAAGCTTCTTGGATGAGAAGTGAAACGTCTTCTTTTTCCTTCTCAAAAAACAGTCCAGTTGCCTTTTGAAAAAGCACCTTTGAGATCTCATGAGGATCTACTCTAGCATGTGAAGACTGCTAGGCACTTTGGAACATTGTTCCCAAGAAAGAGGCCAGAATGCAAACCATGGGCCAAATTATACCACCCCATTTCCCTTCCCCCCGCCTCCTTGCACTATCTTTTAATAACCCTAAACCTAACCCAGCCCTCTGGGTTAGTGCATTCAGAAAGTATTCAGACCCTTTTCACTTTTGTCAATTTTGTTATGCTGTAGCCTGATTCTTTTTGTTGAAATTCTTTTTTTTCCCCCATTAATCTACACTCAGTACCTCATAATGACAAAGTGAGAACAGAATTTTAGAAATGTCTGTAAATTTATTAAAAAGAAAAAACTGAAATATCACATTGGTATAAATATTCAGACCCTTCACTCAGTACTTTGTTGAAGCACCTTTGGCAGTAATTACAGCCTCGTCTTTTTGGGTATGATGCAACAAGCTTTGCACACCTGGATTGGGGGATTTTCTGCCATTCTTCCTTGCAAATCCTCTCAAGCTCTGTCAGGTTGGATGGTGACCGTTGGTGGACAGCCATTGTCAGGTCCCTCCAGAGATGTTCAATAGAGTTCAAGCCACTCCCTGAATACTTTCTGAATGCACAGTATATGTAATCCACTAACCAAGTAAATGATTCCACTTGCTTTTCTTTTGCCTTCTGATCTGGTTGAAGCCTCTGCCAAATTGAGTTGCCATCCATAGATGGGAATTGTTTTTCCAAGATTTAAAATTCCCCCATACTTTATTTCTGATGCATCTGGCTGTATTTGAGAAAGTAAAAACAAGACTTAGATGAAAAATGGGTTGCTGCACAAGCATTTCAGGAATCATCTCATTGACACCATGGAAGGTGGAGCTGGGGGAGAGGATAAAGCAAATGTTTCCTGCCACATTGTGACATTCACCCTGTGCAGAGAACTCCCATTTCCACTGGCGTCATTGGGAATACCATGGACTGAAGAGGCTGCCAAGTTCACTCTAGCTGCATGTACAGGGATGAGAATGCAGAGAAAGACGTTTCAGTGAGCTATCAATTTTTTGTTCCTAAATAGAACAAATGGCTTGGAATGAACTTTCCTATCTGACAATAGGTATAGGTGTTGCACTACAACTCCCATTAACTCTGGCCAGCAATGCATAAACTGCTGCATTGGAGTCACAATAGTTATAAAGTTGCACAGCCTTATACATTTTTTAAATAAATGATAGATGATAAATAGATGGCAGGTAGACGGATAGGTAGATATAATAGTGATTAAAAGAAAAAGTAGACAAATGGACAAAAAAAATAACTGCAGGAAATGAAATAACTATGCGTGTGTGTGTGTGTGTGGGTGTGTGTGTGTGTGTGTGTGTGTGTTATTTGTATG
This sequence comes from Thermophis baileyi, assembly GCA_003457575.1. Lineage (NCBI taxonomy): Eukaryota > Metazoa > Chordata > Lepidosauria > Squamata > Dipsadidae > Thermophis > Thermophis baileyi. Next base: position 8,247,166 of record QLTV01001483.1, on the reverse strand, counting down.
TATGTATGTTTTGTGTTCAGAGAAATACAGGTTTTAAAATAAGATTTCAAACACAATACAGTATCAGAATGACATTTGTAAATATACGTAGGTATTCTATTCCAAAAAAATCATTGTTGGAAATAAATGGTAACCAGACCTGAATTAATTTATCTTCCATTGTACAGTTTTTCTAAGTACTTTAATGTAGTGGCAGGTTTTTCAACAAGAGCAAATCCTCAGACCTTTAAATGCCACCAATCAAAAGAAAGATAAATTTAAATGCTCCTGTGTTTTCCCATAGAAAACCTGGCAGCTAACAAAGGAATTGAATCCATTTCTTAAATTGCATAGATTTATTTGCCTTAGAAAACATGGATACTAAAACAAGATTCAGCATAAAATCCACTCAAAGTCTTCATAGAGTTGGCCAGCCTTCTAAATCAAATCAATCAAATCCAATCCAATAAATTTGGAGTGATTTTCCCAATTTCTTCAAAAACGTTCGACCTAAAAGACTGACTATTTAGAAAGATCTCTCTCTCTTTCTCTCTCTCTCTCTCTCTCTCAGAATGAGAGGGGGGGGAGAGGAGAGAATACAACTTTGGTGGAATAGCGAGCCACCAACTTCCTTATCAATTCCTGACATGTGCTAAAATAGATTTCACCAATATATCCTTGGCTGAACCACTCTCAGAGTAAAAATATCCTAAAAGCTTTGAGAATCAGATTTTCTGTTCTGCAAAACTGTACTATCTGGGATTATTAGGAAAAAGGCATGACAGAGTTACTGAACTGAGAAATTCACATTCAACTTCACATTTTATAATAAGTTGGGATAATAATACAGGAAATGTGAGGAATTAATTTACAAGTCGTTCTGAAACTCTGCCTCAAAACATCATATTTAGAGGCATTTTCCTACACTTAATATTTTATCCTGTAGCATTTAATCAGCCATACGCATCTATGGGATTCACTCTGGAAGCTTAGAACCAACCCCAGTGTAAAATATTCTAGCAAAAATTTCACATTAGCAGTGTTTCAACACAATAAAACTCAAAATGACTCAAGCATTCTCTATTTTGCTGGAACTAAATTAATTTTTTTGTGAATATTGCAGCCTTAACAAAACAATGGGGACAAGGAATAAAGTAGGCAAAAGTGCCAGAACTGTTATGTAAACATGGAGTGGGTGCATTCCACTTAAGGTTGAGAAAATAACCACCAAGACTTTATTAGCAGCAAAGGGCATGTGAAAAGTCAAGATTTAAATCCTAGCACTGACAGAGATACAAACATAAAGGTTTCTTTACCTGCATTCTGTAGATTTTCGGTCTATATATGACTTTGGGGGGGAGGGGTGTCTGTAGTAAAAGGAGTTATTTATCAATAGGAAGTTCTTGAAGTTTTTGCTTTTATTGACTTCCTCAGTACTGTGTTGGGTTTATTACAAAATAGAAGTTTACAATAATGCTGTCCTGAATCTTGTCAATCGGAATTCAGACTAATCTCCTTATATCTTTATTTTTCATCCCAGGGCTAAAAGGCTAGATAGTGTGCCATCCATGCTGATTGCTACTATCCAGCAAACTTGCTGAAAAATTGAACAAAAAGATTACTTTTTTAAAAAAAAATGTAAACACTAAAACAAATAGAAATCAATGAGAACATAGCTGTGTTTTCATTTACTGAAAAATGATTTGGATTAAAAATATAAATGTTAACATAAAAAATACTTTCCCTTTGTATTTCAAAACAGAAATTTCAGTTCTTTAAATGGTTAGTTAAGACATTACCAGCCCCCCTTCAAAAAAAAGCTGATCTGTGTATTATTCCTTGTACTAAGCAACTATCCCAGCTTAAACATAATCAAGCCAACCTGTTGCTATAACTCATACTGCATTCCATTACTGTGAGTTTTTAATTTTTTTAAAAAAGAAATAATCCTGGGCAATTTTTATATAGACATTGCCACCTCACCTACTTAGCAAATTCAAGGAACAGATTTGGCATGTTATAGTTTTGATGTTGTTTTGCAACTTGCTTGCCAAGCAGAATCTCAGCAAAAGGAACTGTGTTGATTTATGTCACTCTTTTTGCCTGCACCAGAAAAGGAGGGAGGGAGTGGACAGAAGGCAGGCAGGTTTTTCTTAACTGCAGGAATATTACAATACAGTGAACAAGCATGCTTAAAGTGCACACACATACTAAAGCTTCACAAACCAAACACATATTGTCATAACAAACTAACAAACAAACTAACGAACAGGAAGCAGCAGATGAAGCTAAGCAGAATCACATCAGATACCTGTACAATTAGCACAGGGGCCCCCCAAGGCTGTGTGCTCTTTCCACTTCTCTTCTCTCTATATACCAATGACTGCATCTCAAACGATCCATCTGTTAAACTACTGAAGTTCGCAGATGACACAACAGTGATCAGTCTCAATGATGAATCCGCATACAGACGGGAGGTTGAACAACTAACCTTGTGGTGCGACCGGAACAATCTGGAACTGAACACACTCAAAACCGTAGAAATGGTGGTAGACTTTAGGAGAAACCATCCCATACCTCCACCTCTTACAATACTAGACAACACAGTATCTACAGTAGAGACCTTCAAATTTCTAGGTTCTACCATATCTCAAGACCTAAAATGGACACCTAACATCAAAACTTAATCAAAAAAGCACAACAAAGAATGTTCTTTCTGAGCCAACTCAGGAAGCTCAAACTGCCCAAGGAAGGAGCTGCTGATACAGTTCTACAGAGGAATTATTGAGTCTGTCACCTGCACTTCTATAACTGTCTGGTTTGGTTCTGCAACCCAACAAGACAGACACAGACTTCAGAGGATAATCAGAACTGCAGAAAAAACAATTGCTACCAACCTGCCTTCCATTGGGGACCTGTATACTGCACGAGTCAAAAAGAGGGCTGTGAAAATATTTACAGACCCCTCACATCCTGGACATAAATTGTTTCAACTCCTACCCTCAAAACGACGCTATAGAGCACTGCACACCAGAACAACTAGACACAAGCAATGTTCCCTGTAACAGTAGAAAACGCCGCGCGGCAGTTAGAAACTGGCGCGCAGTGCTCTCTTTTCATGTGCGTGGGCGTGCAGGCGCGCAGCTTCTGCCATTAGAAAACGCCACGCGGAAGTTGGAAACTACCGCGCGGCATTCTCTCGTTACGTGCGCGGCCGCGCGGCCGCATACCTTAGAGGGAACAGTGGACACAGGAACAGTTTTTTCCCGAACGCCATCACTCTGCTAAACAAATAATTCCCTCAACACTGTCAAACTATTACTATTAATCTTCTCATCGTTCCTATCACCCATCTCCTCCCACTAATGACTGTATGACTGTAACTTTGTTGCTTGTATCCTTACGATTTATATTGACTGGTTCCTAATATGATTTGATTGCTTATTTGTACCCGGACTATCATTAAGTGTTGTACCTTATGATTCTTGACGAATGTATCTTTTCTTTTATGTACACTGAGAGCATATGCACCAAGACAAATTCCTTGTGTGTCCAATCATGCTTGACCAATAAAATTCTATTCTATTCTATAATCAAGCTTTTATTTATATAATTTCAGCAGCGTTACCAAAAAAAAAAAAAAGCCAAAACATAGCCCAGGGGTCCCCAACCCTAGGTCTGGGGACCGGCACCAGGCCACAGCATACCAGCAACCAGGCCACGCAAACAAGCAAAGCCCCATCCACGGGATGCAGGCAGCACGTGAAACCACACCCTTTCCGGTCCACGGAAAAACCTCTCTCCACAGAACCGGTCCCTGGTGCCCAAAAGGTTGGGGGCCGCTGACATAGCCTATCATGCATGCCCTCCTTTGTGGTACCTGCCAGCAAAGTAAAGCATGATACAACACACTGCAATCCAGGCATCTAATTTCTAACTGCAGCCTGCCCACCCACCTGAATTTATATAGAACAAAAATATTTGTTTAAAAGAGCAGAAACTTCTAGGGCCAGCTGGTCCATATGCTCTTCTGTTTGGCCACATGCGAAACTACTAATTTCCTCTCTCATCACCCTCTCCATCTCAGCTAATAGTAGCAGGGGTCTGACTGGTTCCTGATGCTGTATTGACTAGCCTGAAAGAAGGGGGGAAATTCACAATTTCAAGGTACAAAAGTATAAGCCAACTATAAGACTTGAAAAAGCTGCTTAAAATAGCCCAAACTGTTGAAATACATTTCAAGTTTGGGACGGTTGGAATGATTGCTATAATTTGGAATGTTTTGCATATCTGTACAGCTGTTCAGGGGAAGGAAGGGCTTGTTCTCCCTCTACCCTCCCCCTCCCCTTTTCCTCTAGTGGGAGTTTTGTCACAGGAAATAGGGATCCAATCCAAAATAAGTACGAAAGAGGTAAACAGTCCTCTGGGTGTAGAGTTGATCCTTAATGAATTCATGGACATTTCACACAGTTATCTTGGTAACAGGACAGAAGTGGTTTGCTATTGTCTTAGAAATTGTTTTTTAGCTTTTCAATTCCCATCAACCTAAAAAAAAAAAAGATGAAATATTGGAGATCGTGTTGGAAAACAAGTGCAAAGTAATACCAACTGGCATACAAACAATCCACGTATCCATTAATAGCATTTGAGCTGGCAGGGATTTGGCGTTATGACAGAAAGCTCAACAAAATAGTTAACTCCACATGCAGCTCCAGCATCAAAAGACGTGGAGGATGAAGGCGAAATTCGTGCTAAGGACCATTAGGGAGGAACCTGGATATAAAACAACCTATTTAAAATTATGATGAAACCATTTCTGGGTGCTGCTATTGAAAGGGGCATTGTAAAACTAGAAAAGGGATGAAAAAGGACAACCCAAGCTATTAGGAAACCAGGATAGATCCCCTGCAAGAAAAGACAATATTATCCAGGGATTTTTAGCTTTGAGCCAAGTAGTTACGGCCAGACAACATGAGTATAAAAAAAAAATCGGGCTAGAGATTCATCTTCTGCATAGGCTGCATCAGTCCTCTAGCCGAAACACATTGAAAACCTGGAAACTATTGGCAAAAAAGGGAATATATGCCCTTTTATGATTTCTGCTATTTTTTTTCTTAGTGGAGGGGGAAAAACTAATTAAGGAGAGAGATGGCTGTGCTGGGATTTTGTATGGGTACCATTAAAAAGCAGCATAAATGGTTCAACTTAAAAGCTTAAATCTTGAACAATATATGCTTGAGAGGAAATAAGGACAGGAAAGGTAGCCTTGCTGGTTTCCCTCTCCTTTTGCAGTTATTTCTAAAAAAAAAAAAAAACATACACAGAGAGGAGGAGGAGGAGGAGGAGGGCCAACTCAGTAAATGTAGTTTAAAAATAGTGGCCCCACCCCCAGCTTTCAAGGACCAGGGCCAGAATCCTCTTTCCTTTGAATGATTTTAGCATCACGAGTTAAAACAAATAATTGTTTAAGGTAAATGGAAGTTACTTTTAAAGCAACATAGTGGAAGATTAGAAAGCACATGGCAGAGGTGTGATTAAATCAGCCTATTATATAAACAAGAAGTACACATATAGTAGAATATTGTTACAGGCCTTGTTTGCAATGGCTGATTCCATCTAATCTTACATACCAGTGAAAGAGGTCATCAACTGCTGCCTGAAAAAGCCAAGGTTTGGTGTGTGTATATGTGTGTGTGTGTGTGTGTGTTGGGGGGGAGGAGTTGAGAGACAGAGAGAGAATGTGTGTTCCTGAAACAGTCCAGAATCGCATATCCAAATGCTTAGAACTCCTTTTAAAAACATATTTCAAGATCACATGATTCACTTTCCAGCATACATAGACAGGTGAAGCTTGAAACATTCCAGAAATTTACCCACACCACTCCTCCTCTTCCAGCCCTTGCCTTTTAGCTTGCTGACGTGTGGTGTGTGTCCGTATCCTTCACAGCACATCTGTACAGCTATTAAATTGCATAATCCCTCTGGCCTTTGATACATTTCTGGACATGATTATTTCATTACTTGCAATATATCAGTAGGATCATAATAAAAAGGACTTCTGACAACCTGCCAAGAGTTTTGTAGCCTTGTAAACACAAAAGTGCTCTAATAAAATTTTATTAAGTGTTAAAAAGTCATAAAAAGTGAAATAACATAAACTACAGAATTTACTGTCCTCTGAAAATGCTGAAAATATCGTCCACAGTAAAATTAAATTAGCCTGTAATAGAAAGGAAGAGAAAGTGACGCAGCATGGGCCAAGGATTAAAAGATAACAGAAAAACAACCATATTGCAACTAATATGGGTCAGGGGGATTTAACTTAATCTCTTTTTTTATAGGAGTGGAACATCTGACTAAATATGCAGGTTAAAGTCCAAGATTCTAAGGTCACACACTCATATTCCTGAATTTGTCGATATCCTTGGCTGCAAAATACGGTAATGTATTTCGGTAGTCAGAAATAATGGGCGAAAATATCTGCGCCGTCCACCAGGGTGCGCTGTGTGACTATGAATATCTAGGTTATATTCCAGACGGGAGTGAGGGGGGGGGAATCTTACGCTGAAAATAAACCAATACATCAAGAAAGAAGGCTGCCACCCCCCCCCCCTTTATGAAAATCATTTACTTTCTGGTATTTTCTTACCAACAGGAAATTTTGAAAAGGGAAGTAGCGAAAACGAGGCAAGGGTGTGCACAGCCTCTTCCTCCTGGGAATCTGTTGTGAGATGCCGCGGCTCGCTTTCAAAACCCACTTGAACTCTTGGCGCCAAGAGCAGGGAGAGGAGCCCCTTACCCAGCCACCCATTCCTTCCCCTCCCGGGGCTTATTTTGCAGGGGTTCCCGGGGGCGGGGATACCACGCTCCCTTGGGCTTTCCTCAAATTTCCTGGCGAGGATTTTGGATCGCCATATCGGATTGCCTCCGGTTTCCTCGCAGAATTGGGGCCAAGGTCAAGGAGAAAGGGAGCCAAAGGATCTTCAGACGCGCCCTGCCGAGAAAACCTGGGACTAAGCCCGCTTCTTCAAAACTGAACTCAGCGAGGCTTACTTCCATAGTAAACTCCCACAGGACTGGACTGCCACCGCCGCTTCGCTGCGGTTTGGGGAAGCCGAGCGCAAACCCGTCCTGGGAAGTACGCCCCGTTGAGTTCAGTGGGGCTTTGCTTCCAGGTAAGCGGGTTAAGCCTGCAAGGCCAGGGTCAGGGATGGCAATTCTTGGCGTCCCAGGGCAGAAGGGGGCGATGCGGGGCAAGAACGTGGATGGGTGGGCCTCCATCCGATCCGGGTTCTGCACGCCGATTGTGCAAAGCACCGCGAGAGTCACCCGCAACGCGGGTATGGAAAGGAGCGAAGCCTGTTTTGTGCGATTCGCACGAACAGCAAAGCTAAAGAAGCTAGAATGGGCGCCCGAGCGAAAGGCCAACAGCCTCTGGGGCAGTTACCGATCGCCGTTCCCAAATAGCTTTTGTGCTCAAAGCCAGATCCTCTCTGGTTCGTTTCATACACAAACACACACATTGCTGCTGGAGGTTCACACCCACCCGCGCCCCAGAAAAAAAAAAAAAAAAACCCGCCAGCCGGGCTGCAGATCGGAAGGGAAAAGGGATCGGCTGCATTTCCTGCTGGCATATCCTCTGATTGTATCCCTATCAGAAACGCGGGAGGCGGCGGGGAGGCGCATTCCTCCGGAGTGGCCTCTTTGGGGCAGCCACTCTTGCGGGCTCCAAGCAAACAGGAAGAGGCAGTGCCAAGTTGGCGTGTGTCGTTTTTCGCAGGATATCCCTTTTTTTTCCTCGCGGTCCCTTTAGGTTTGGCCAGAAAGGAAGCCCGCGCGTTCCTCACGCTCGCCTTACAATTCGCGAGCCCTCCTTCGAGAAGTGACTCACTCTTTCCAACTCTCGCCAGTTCTCCCTCCAACATTTTGAAGTTAACCATAAAAAGGGAAGCTTTTTTAAAAAAAAAAAAAAAAAAAAAAAAAAAAAAAAAAAAAAAGCGGGGCGGAGCGGGGTGGCCGAGGGAGAACAAACAGCCACCGTTCTGCACGGGAGGGAAAGCACGTTAGTCTCTTTGCTTTCCTGTTCGGGCGAGGAGTCCGGAGTTTCCTGTCAGGGGGCTGATGTTCAAGGCCAAGCAAGACCTTGATGTTGAATTAACACTGGTGTGATGCGAGACACAAAAACAAAGAGATGCGGTACTTAAAGAGGAACTCTTTTGAGATGGAGCCGGTCCCCTTTGACAGATCGGCGGTGCTTGTTTTCCTTCCTTCTTCCTTCCTTCCTTTCCTTCCTTCCTTCCTTCCCCCTTCCTTTCCTTCCTTCCTTCTTTTCTTCCTCTTGATTCACCCAGCCAATGGAATGAGTGGAATGTGATCTATGAAAGTTTATTCCACAATAAATGGGATTCTCATCATTGCTCCCCCATGAGCCTTAATTGTTTACTCTGCATTTATTTTAATCATCAATCTTAAGTTACTCAACAGATTGTTATGGAACAAGACACAAACTTTCAGAAGGGCGCATGCTATGCACAAATCAAAAGCATCAAAGGGTTCTCTGGAAAAGGATTTGTGGGAACATTTGTTGGACAAGTGCGATGGTTTCAGCCCGCCTTTCAAAATATTTGGGATCAGTGGAGGACAAGTTTACCTAAATTCCTCAACAAGTAGGAACTGTTTTCTGAGAAGCTCCTTTTCTGCTTTTATAAGATTGGCCCGTGTTCAACTCCATCATAATTTAAGGCAAATCCAAACCATTGTGTAGAAAATACAGTGGTGAATGAACTGTGTGCTTTCTATTATATGTACAGTAGCTGAATTTTAGGCATATTTACGTAGATATGAAATAAAGTTCAGGTCATGGTAAAATTGAGGTTTTGAAGTTAAAGTTGTATCCCTTGTGCCCCCACCCCACCCCATCCTTTCCCCCCTAATTGCAAAACCACAATTCTGCACAATTTGCTTTGTAGTAATAATGGTTAAGGATGAAGATGATGATTTTATAAATGAAAATCTGAGGCATTTAACTAAATTACTCATTTAGAGAACTGGAGATGAATTGAAATTTATTTATTTACAGTCACAGACCAAAATACAAATACAACAACAATTAGCACCAAAAGCCTTGGCTAAAGGGAATAAAGAGATGAATTAAGAATAAAGAATGAAGAGTTAACCTCTGATTGTTTTATTTATTTAAAATCAATTATCTAAAACAGGGTTTTTTTTAAAAAAAAATGGGCACACAAGCCTAACATTTAGTCCTGTATCCACTATAAAAATTACAATAGCCTGATAACTTGTCGTAAAAGTGTAAAACTTGAATTAAAAAAGTAGGTGACGTACAGTGAAAATTAGATTTTTTTTTCTTCACTTGGATAAGAGATCTGATTTAGGGATAATAGGTATTTTTATCAAACTTTTCTGAACTAAAATGTGTAATATTCCAGATATATTGGACTACAGTACAAAGATGGATGCCAGGCTGCTGAGTGTTGTAATTCAGTACATCTGGAAGGGACTCCACATCTAAATAAATAAGCAAGCTTGGAACTTGCATCTAAAGCAATATCTTTCAATCTTGGCAACTTGAAGCATGCTGGCTGGGGAATTCTGGGAGTTGAAGTCCACACATCTTCAAGCTGGTAAGGTTGAGAAACACTTATCTAAAGTATTTATTCTATAATTTATGGGTTTATTCATTAATTATGCCTTCTTCCAATTCCAATTGTTTAACATTGGTCAAATGATAACTGTATTTAGTTCAGAGTTATAGCTTAGAGACAAGTTATACGGTATTAATATGCAAGTTATAATGTTAGAGGACTGAGTTGGATTGCATGTATATGAGAACCAGTTTTTCAGCATATTATGTTAACCTACCTCAGGGAAGCTTCATTGTAAGCTTACAAGAAATGAGTATCCTTTCTCTTCCATTCTGACCATATCAGATCATCCAATTCATGACCAGTAATCAGCCTGCATTATAGATTCTCTTTTTAAGGGTAATTGCTTCAGGAAGAATAATACGTATTTCAGGTCTGGTGTGTGTATGTGTTGTATGTTTGTTTTATTACAGTCCTAGAAAAGGCAACAAACATGTTATAAATATATCTTATAAGGCTAGAGTCTGCATAAATCCAGTCAGAACAAGGAAGGAAGTCTAGAACAACTGAAATAAAAGGGGGCTCTGTAGAGGAGTTACATATTCAGTTTTCATTAGCAACCCAGGTTGCTGTCAAATCTCTTTTCGAGTCATCTACTATAACATTAATTCTTATCATTTTGCAGGTTCAACTTTAGATGTCATCTTTTAGACTTAAGAACAGCCTATTCCGCATAATCATATATATGACATGTTTCTGCAGGAAATTAATAGTTTCATCTCCTCCCTGATTATATACCAAAGTTGCTTAATAAAGGAATGTGTATAAACGGAATTAACTGCATATTTTTACACTTTATTGGAAGATATTTAAATATATGCTGACGGTGTGTTCTAATGTATTTGTTCTGTTTGTGAAATCATTTTTTTCACAAGTAAATTACAAAATCACAGAAGTACAACCCATTATATAGCGTTTTAATTTTCTTAATTAGTCAGGTTCTACAAATGTATTATTGTAATTTGTCAATTGAGGGCTAAAGCACTTGGGTGGCATGTAATTTAATATGTTTGAATCCACTTATTCTCAAGCATTCTAACAGGAGATTCCATTTTAGACATTTTTTAAAGCTGGACTGATGGATTAAGAAACAAGCAAATAAAAAGAATATTTCTCCATTCTATTAGTCATTCTCTCTATGTTCATATCTTTATTTGTTTAAAACATTTTTGTAGCCTCACATCTTTCAACCAACTCTGGGTGTCTCCCAATGATAGATAGATAGATAGATAGATAGATAGATAGATAGATAGATAGATGGATAGAAGATAGATAGATAGATAGATAGATAGATAGATAGATAGATAGATAGATAGATAGATAGATAGATAGATAGATAGATAGATAGATATAGATAGATAATAGATAGATAGATAGATAGATAGATAGATAGATAGATAGATAGATAGATAGATAGATAGATAGATAGATAGGTAGTTTTTTTTAATACTGATATCAAATAATAGATAGATAGATAGATAGATAGATAGATAGATAGATAGATAGGTAGATAGATAGATAGATAGATAGATAGATAGTAGATAGATAGATAAATAAATAGATAGATAGATAGATAGATAGATAGATAGATAGATAGATAGATAGATAGATAGATAATAGATAGATAATAGATAGATAGATAGATAGATAGATAGATAATAGATAGATAGATGATAGATAGATAGATAGATAGATAGATAGATAGATAGATAGATAGATAGATAGATAGATAGATAGATAGATAGATAGATAGATAGATAGATATGTTATATTCATATTCATTTTTTTAATTTGGAAATTTAAAAGTTTCAGAAATTTTATACATGACTAGCATTTAAAAAGTACAATAATAAGCTAGGATGCAAGCTGGATTTGGTTAGTAAATAGCTTTTCCCAAAATCAGACTTAGTATCTGAATAATTTAAGCTACAGAGGTTGTTAATATCTTTCTGCTAAGATAGCTAAATAGAATTCCCAGGCTCAGATATCATGGATTTCTGATTACTAAAAGCTGCAAATAAACTAGAAACATCTGTCCTCCTGATGTTCTTCCTTGTAAGGTCTACAGACTTTTGGATAGCCATAGCTAGAAACTTTACACCAGGCAGTGTCTTATGTAAGAATCTGCTTATTGTCTGGTTTCACACAAGACGCTACATCCTAAAGTTGGGTTAACAAAACACAACAAAATAATATGTCGACTTCATCTAGTGATCTAATTCAAACAAGGTTCATAGATGGTGTTTCCAACAGTTACACACTGAACCACCCATAATCTCATTCCATTTTGGTCTAGTGTGGCATGTTTGAATGCAACCATTATTTTTTAGGATTTAATTTGGTGGCTTCATTATGAAAGAAAGCATATACCGGTAGCTAGTTTTCTCCAAAAAACCCTAAAAAACAATATTGCTAACTTTGTATTTCTTATACTTACATTGTAACTTTTAAGCTTAGACTTTTAAAGTTTCCTATCCAGTGGAGAATACCCTATTAGTTTGTTTTATACCTTGTCTTTCATTCAGGAATGCATGGGGACATAGGTAACTCTCCTCCTGTGCTTGCTCACAACAGCCACCTTATGAATTGGGTTGGTTGAGAGAGAGCAGTCACCCAGCAAGCTAATATTGCAGAAGGTAGACAATTGGTTGGTTGGTTTGCTTGTTTGAGATTTATTGGGAAGGGTAGAAGAGGAATAGTATTTTTTTTAAAAAAATCTTGGTAAAGTCTATATACATTTTATAGACTGAGTTTGTTGTAGTGCTTAAGGCAGCGGTTCTCAACCTGTGGGTCGCGACCCCTTTGGGGGTTGAACGACCCTTTCACAGGGGACGCCTAAGTGCGCGCTAGCCTGCCACGCCCCCTTTGTCACCTCATCGCGCGTGGGGGTCACGGCATTAGGAAGGTTGAGAACCACTGGCTTAAGGCATCAGTCTAGAAACTCAGAGGCTGTGAAATATAGTCCAGAGATGTGAGACAGATGAGAGAGGGTGGGGGAGGGACTGCAGGCGGAAGGAAACAGGGAGGGAGGGAGGGAGGGAGGGAGGCAGGCACAGACAAACAGACATTTACAGAATCAGGGTCTCACCTGCCCCCTCCCCCTTCATAGAATTAGATCAAACTTAAACTATAATCTTACTGAGAGAGGCAGTATTGGTCATTGTTGCAAAATTAGCCGTTTATAATCTACACTTCTACCAGTAGTGGACTTCTAATCATTTTCACCTTTCACTCTTGTGAATGCCATGCTTGTGGTTCCCAACATCCTAAGGTTTGTAGTGATAAGGAGAAAATAATTTAATAATGTAAAGGGATTTTTAACATATTTTTATAAAATTCTGTTCAACCTATTTGCATACTAAACTAAAAGAAGTATTGCCAGGAGCATGAAACTTTGACCATTGAACCAAAGAGTTCATGCAAAGGGCATATAGATTTATTTGGCTTCAGTGTGAGATATTTAAGCAGGCACTTGATCTGGGTCCATTATTCCACTTTAAGCATGTTAAGTACTTGAAAATATCCATTGCTCTACTCCAGGCTTACTGCAGAAAAGCCAGACTTTATCCTGTATATAGTAATTGGCTTGTTGGGAGATCTAATATTTAATAAAGAGAAAATGATATGTTCCATCTGGCCAGTACTAAACAATCACAGCATTTATACATGAAGCAATGAATATTTCAGTATCATCAAAATTTGAAATTATTGAGGTAACCATGAAAAGTAAGTCCACAGTCCACTGGAAGGAGGCCTCAGTTTTGATCTGCAGATTACTCCTATATTGGTTGAGGACCAATATGATGGAAGAGGGAAATCAAGCATACCCTACAGCTGGAAACCATGCATTGACTCCTCTTCAAAGACACATTTGTTTCCGTTTGTGGAAGTGATATATTCACTATGAAAGTAAGTCCACAATGAAAGAGCCAAAGAAAACCATAATGGTTTGGCAGTCTTCTTTGAGTGCTTGCCAATTCCCTTTCAGATTTTTAGGGTTCTTGCAGGGAATGATTGAAAAACCTTGGTGGTTATCGAGACAAACTAAGGGCCAAATGCAAATAACAGCATAAATATTGACCACCTCAATAATTCCAGCACTTAGTTACTACCGTTGATCAATACCAGATAGAATTCATTAAGATTCACTACCTTCCCTTTTCCCCAAAGGGCTGGTGTAATGTAGTGGCTATTAAGCAATTGAACCAGATTTGAATTTTACCATAACCGCCAATGGTCACCTTCAGATGGAAGGTCTGTAATCCTATCAATCCAAAATTATTCCATCTTTCCATCCTTAATAAACTTGACATGGTATGAGAAAATAAGTAGAATGTATGAAATTCCATGAACGTAGTACAGGAACTGCAGTCTAAGATGCTACCTGGAACCCATCAAGAAAGACCTTTGACAATTTTCATTTTCCCAAGAATTAATTGTACATTAAAGAACTATAAAACTAGCTCTTTGGAGAAGATAAATCTCAGAAGACATACTGGGTTTCAAAGCCACCTGTATAACTGTTGCTGAGAAAATCGGAGGGACAAGTTCAGTTTGGGGAAAATTGCTTTTTACTGTAATGATTTTTTGGACTATAAGACGCACCGGTGAATAAGATGCACCAAGATTTTGAAGAGGTAAGTAAGAAAAAAAAGTTTTTGTCCTCCCCGGCCCCCAGGAGCACTCTGCAGGCCTCCCAAACCCTCTGCGCACCCCATTTTTCGCAAAAATGGCTCCGTTTTTTACCCGTTTTTGTGAAAAACAGGGTGCGCAGAGGGTTTGCCCGGCCTGCAGAGTGCTTCTGGGGGCTGGGGGAAGGCAAAAACACCCCCGTTTTTGCGAAAAATGGCCCATTTTTCGCAAAAACAGTGTTTTTGCCTTCCCCCAGCCCCCAGAAGCACTCTGCAGGCCTCCCAAACCCTCTGCGCACCCTGTTTTTGTGAAAAATGGGCCCATTTTTTGCAATGGGATGTGGGGGCGGGGCTTCAGGAGGCTGTATTTGGTGTATAAGACGCACCAACATTTTCACCCTCTTTTAGAGTGGGAAAAGGTGCGTCTTATACTCTGAAAAATACGGTACTTAGATGTGTGAAATTTTGTGACCGCAAAGTACACAGTGATGGTATAATATTAATGTTCAGATGTGAGAAATTAATAGAAAAATGGTCACAGTCCATTCTGTTTTGGAAAACAATTCTGTGTAGGCTGACTTTGGAATATAGTATGCAGTAAGTGTGTGCCCTTCCCCCCGCCCTCCGCAGCCCTCTGCAGGCCTCCCCCACCCTCTGTGCACCCCGTTTTTTGCAAAAACGGGCCCATTTTTCGCAAAAATGGGATGCGGGGGCGGGGCTTCGGGAGGCCAAAAATGGCTGTATTTGGTGTATAAGACGCACCAACATTTTCACCCTCTTTTAGAGGGGGAAAAGGTGCGTCTTATACTCTGAAAAATACGGTACTTAGATGTGTGAAATTTTGTGACCGCAAAGTACACAGTGATGGTATAATATTAATGTTCAGATGTGAGAAATTAATAGAAAAATGGTCACAGTCCATTCTGTTTTGGAAAACAATTCTGTGTAGGCTGACTTTGGAATATAGTATGCAGTAAGTGTGTAAGGTTTTTTCCCCCCCTTCTGATCTTTTTCCTTCCTGAATCCTCCACCCCATAACCCTGGGGAACCACGTTGCTGCCAGTAATGCCACCTGTGCACAAAGAGAGCTTCCTCTGCATGTGTATGTTTGTGTGTGTGTGTGTGTGTGTGTGTGTGTGTGTGTGTGTGTGTGTGTGTAAATACCCTGTTTCCCCGAAAATAAGACAACGTCGCTTGGACTCTTTCTCCGTTGCGGCCATGAGCAAGGAGAAGAAGTGGGCCGGTGGCCACGTGGAGTCCAGGTGGACGGGGCTGCTGAAGCTGCCGTCGTGAGGCGAGGCAGGTGTTGGGGCGTGGGTGGTCTGGCTGCGGGGGCCATGAGGTAAATTGGTGCGGAGCACATGGGGCAGCTCCACCCTCCCTCATGGCAGCGGCACTGGTGCGCCCGCGGCCTCCTGCCCCACCGCGAGCAAGCAGAAGAAGTGGGCCTCCCATACATTGGGAGGGGGGAATAAGACAACCCTCGAAAATAAGCCCTAGTGCTTATTTTGGGCCCCAAAAGAAAATAAGACCCGGGGTGTGGGTGGGTGCAGGTGGGTGGGGGAGTGTGGGTGTGTATACACACACGCTCACACACACATGCTCACATGCACGCGCGCGCACACACACACACACACACACATCCCATTTGCAAGTCCCTGCCTGCAGAGATCCAGTCTTGTGAGCACAATCTGGTTAAAGCCCCAGAGTTCAAAGGAAAGCCTGGAGCCATGCACTTCACCTGGATGCAACAGAAAGAAGGCAATGTTGAAAAACAACCCAGCTCTATCCATAGAACTATGCCATGGAGTAGTGTGTAGTACACAGGGGTGTAGGGTCCATAACAAGACAGACCAACAGCTGCTGCAGAGCTAGCAGATGCAATCATGTCTTTCATATGTGTATTAGCCATAAAAGGCGAGGGGGACAAAAGAACACCGTTGCAATATGTAATGTATTGTGATTCTTAAGCATGCTTGTTTTCTGTGGCTCATGGTTGCTGACATGTATGGACAACCACCTCACTTTTTACCTTACCTTTGCAAATAAGGTTAATGCTTGAGACGTTTCATCCTCCAAGGGCTGGAGGTTCTTCAGAATCACAGTTCACTTGTTAAACATTTCTTCCTTTTTCATTTCTATTGCTTGGCTCATGTCATATCCTCAAATGAAAAACCACTTGCCTCTCTGGCATAAAGTGATGAAATCTTTTTTTCTTCTTCATTGTCATCTTGGCTCTAGGGTCATCTACAGCACATCCTTTTTCTTATGGGAGCCGCTATAGCTGAGAAATCGCTGACTTAAATCCTGTGGTGGCTGATTTTTATTTTTATTTTAAAATCAGAACATGAAAATGCCTCCAATTTGCATGTTCTGATTTAAAAAAAAAACACATGCAGAATATAGCTACCTTTTTCTTTTTCTTCATTTATAATGTATACATTATAAAATATAACGGTGTATTATATTTTGCCGCTTTCAAGGAACATCCAAAACTACCCAATTTCTTTGTGGGTTAAGTTGTACTTTTGACCAAATCAAAACGGGGAGAAAAAAAAAGCCCAGAGCATATGAATTTCCTGAAGGATTCCTCCATATTGTTGAATGCAGGTTTGGTTTGGTTCGCAGGCTGCTCCAATGGCAAACAATTGTCAGATTCCTGCCTAGTATGCTGAGACTGAAACAGAAGCGGACATAGCAAAGGCAGGACTACTCAGCTCGCAAAATGGCGGAACGGTGAATATCTTTTCCTCCAGTGTATAAAATTCTTTTGCCTTCGCAAGAAGCTGTTGCTGCAATCAGTTGAAGCCCTTGGGTTTAATTATATAAAAGAAACAGAAGAGCCATGAGAAATGGAACATAATTATACAAAAGCTGTTGCACACAGGATGGGCAGTAGTAACTCTTGAGTAGCCCAGGCATAGTTGAACTGTCAATGGCAAGTAACACACACTGCTTTCTGAGTGACTTGAGGCAAACTGATGGAAAGGAACAGACTTCAGATCAGCATTTTACAAAACTCTGTATCTGCAGTTCTACCTGTGCTTGCCACTGACAGGAGAATTGCAGCCAAAAAGCTGACAGGAGCAGAAACTGTCTATGTATACATAGAGAAAGATGACCTTTCTCTCCTATGAGTTAGTTTCCTTGATGGACAACCAAGGAGCCATATAAATATCAGACACCAGGATTTTGATTGTCCCTTCTGCTTTGTCTCTATTTAAATGTCTTGGGCTTTTCAAACTCTAAACAAGAAGTTTAAAATACCTCCACTGTTAGGTGAACAAGCCCTTGGTGTCAAATGCATGCTACCTAAAACTATTATCATTATGGGAGTGTAGACCAGCTTTCCATGCCTCAGCAGCCTCCCCCCAGAACACCTGGATGGTACCAGCTTAGCAAACACTGTCAAAAACAGTGCCACCTGCCACTCATCACTCCTTGGTAGCCACAGCAATTGTCTAAAATATTCATAGAGCTTTTCTACAGCTGCAGTAGATGCTCCAAACACAACACAATAGAAAGGCTGACCCCCCTGTAGCTGGGGTTGTATGATTGACATCTCATCATGTGGAAACGAGCATGTCAACAAGTTTTAATTCCTACATTGTTTAACTGGAACACCCATCCCTTTTCTGTAGGGCTCCAGTTCAACCTTTCAATAAATGACCTGATGGGGATCAAGAGCAGAGCACTAATACATTCTTGTCTGCTCCTAAAAGGCATTCAAAGGACAAAACCTCAAACAATCCTAGCTCCACATCAAACAGTCAAACAGATCCATCTTCCTGCAGCACCTGTTTTGTTACAGATGCAGGTGAGTTAAGAGAACCTGTCAATTCATCATGTGAAATGCATCAATCTTTGAAAATCTTTTCAGCACTTGCATTTTTACATACTGTGTGTAATATAGTAGAAACAGACATACATTTGTTACTCTGTCTTTTAGAAATAGATTATTTCCTTTTCTTCCTCCAACTCCTTCCCAGGTTCCAATTCTTTAGCCCAGAGAGCAAGATTTGCTAGGGCTTGTTGAGATCAAAGTGGGATACACGACTCTCCCCCCGCACATTGTATCTTCACGACAATCCTGTGAAGTAGGCTAAGCTGCAGGGGGAATAACTATGCCTGGGTTATACTGTACATGAGCTCCTCAGCTGAGAGAAAGTTGGGTCTCAGCTTCTCCAGATTGTAACACAGAGTCTAGCAAGATGTTGCATCTCTTAGCTTTATTTTATATTTATATGAACTGCAAAGGACATGGCCGTGATGCAACAATTGGAATAAGAAAGGAATTGCAGCCGTTATATATATTTTTTTCAGGTTGATTTGAGTTTATTCAAAATAGATATATTAATTCTACAAGAGGTTTAACAGTCCCGTTCCAAATGTTATTTCACTTTTTTTAAAAAGCACCGTCAAAAATTAATTATTTTCCATTGACTGTTCATAGAATGAACAGTGTTTAACAGTGGGGTCAGTTTTGGGGGGACAGCTGGAAAAATGGAACAACTCATGAGCTGTTGAGGCATAAGCAATTCACAAAACCCAGTGTCCACCCCACTCTAATGCCTGTATCAATCTTTTGATTATAGGGGGAAAACACACCTTTAAAATTCTGTCTCTTGTGGCTCCAGTCTACTACCGATATAATTACTGGAGCAAACACTTCCACTCTTACTTCCATAATCCACAGGGAACATCCCCCCCCCAGATTAAAAGCAATGTGAGTTTCATTACTGACTCTAAATGAATAGAAGACTCTACCCACTGACTTGGCTGGATTCTCTGGGAAATTTACCGTATGAGATCCTTTGGAACACTTCAAGTTGACAGCAGTAGAAACTTTTAACCATAATCCAAGTATGCGGTTTTAAGCATGTGACTTTCCCCAAATTGTCTGCAACTCATTTCAACCCCCCTGGATGCCTTTTGTGTTTTGTGTTAGATGCATCATTCCGTTCAGTGAGGCTATCATTGCTTTTGGCAAGGAAGAAGATGCTTTCCAGGAGGAGGCGCGGTGGAGAGATTATGAGACTTATGGAACAGTGATAAAGCGAGGATCTTGAATATTACCAGCAAGTAGGCGAACCACAATGGAGATACGGTCATGTGTTCTCCATCTGCTGCCATGTCTGTGTGGCCCAGAATTTTGTGGCAAAAATGTGTCATCTTCCACCGATACTCCCACCCTCCAACCCACGTGCCAAGAATTCATTTTCCTTTCCTCCGTGCCATGCAATTAATTTTTTCATCCTGGGATCACTTCTGTGAAGAAGGAAACATCATCTCAATTCTGTTTGGCAATATACATTTACTATGGCTTGCAAATTGTGATGGGCAATTTGATTGGATTGAATAACCCCATCAAAGAAAAACTGCCACACGACAACATATGCAAGTTCAGAGGCCAAAGTTCATACTGCTATAGGGCATCAGCCTCTTTCTTCCAATACCCACAAGAGGCATTTTGTGCTCATATTTGGCAGTGGGACTGCTATTGAAAGGGTCAGGTCAAGACCACAAGGTAAGGAGATTCAATTGCATTTGACAGGGAAAAGTACAGCACCTCTGTGGCACAAGTCACCTCCCATAGGCTTAATAGTTACATTAGTCTACAAGATATACTATGATCTTCACTCTAAAAAACAAAATGGAAACCTTGCATGTTGCAGAACGAAATGTTCGCTTCAAGAATCACCTTTCCTTCTGAGAATGCTTATGAGCCTTGCATGTAACACAAGAGGATTGTAGTGTTAGAAGATAAAAAAAATGATTGGGCATTGGAGACCAATGCTTTGTCCCTCTGGATAAAAAGATAGAAGTGAACAGACATGTTAGGGTAAGAGAAGATGGGGAGAAGCATGTTTACCAGTTTGCTGTGTGTTAAATGGGTGTTTTCCTCTATGCCTGGCCACACTTCCAACAAAATGCCATTTTAGCGAGTGTCTATTATATGCTCACAAGACTCCAAATGTTGCCACCAGCCGAAAAGAATTGGGAGTCCCCGCAAAAACATTTATTTATTTATTTATTTCTAAAATTTATATGCCGCCCAACTCCCGAAGAACTCTGGGCGACTTACATCATATAAAAAATAAAAATAAAACATATAAAAACAATTTAAAAAACCATATCCATATTAAAATAAAGCATTCACACAAACATACACGGCCAATCAGTCCATTATTGGCCCCAGGCCTGCTGGAAAAGCCAGGTCTTAACGGCTTTACAGAAAGCCAGTAAGGTGGGGGTAGTACGGATCTCGGGGGCAAGTTGGTTCCACAGAGTCGGAGCGGCTACAGAGAAGGCCCTCCCCCACGGGCTCGCCAGCCGAC
>QLTV01001483.1:8209701-8226407 GCA_003457575.1 Thermophis baileyi | reverse complement strand
AGATCGCGAAGGATGGAACTCGTGTGGGTGTACCTTGGCACACCCACGACTGCGCGCGAAGCTGCATTCTGGACTAAGGGTAGTCTCCGGACACTCTTCAAGTGTAGCCCCATGTAGAGCGCATTTGGTGGACTGTTATTAAAGGTTCAAAGTTTACAAATTAAATATTGCCAATCATAAGACTAAGAAGCCTATGTTGAATTCCACAAACAAAATTTGTAAGCCAATCTCAGGCCCAAGCATTGGAGAACGGAAATCCTTATCCAAGATGCAATCCTATTCACAACCACTGGAGGATATTTACAGAAAGTTTTCTCAATGTATCTCCATACCTATTGTCCAGAATCTAGGATAATTGCTGGAGCCAAGCAAAAACATTAAGAAACCGAAACAAGCAACTTCATGAACAACGAATTGCTGTCGAGGTTCACCGTATAATCGGGCATCATTGATTGTGCAATTAAATTTCAATGGTTAGTTTGAATGGTAGAGTGATTTGTTTCCCTTTATGACACGCATGCTCAAGAATAGTTCGCCACAAAGTCCCCTGGACTTGAGATGTCTGAGGAGGTGTGGGGAAACAAAAATCAACACTGGTGGCCATGACTAGATGAGTCCTGCCTCTATTTTTACATGCACCGCTCAGGCTGAAAACATAAAAAAAGGGTTGTGCCTTTGACCAGGAAGTTGTGACCATCATTTTGACTTTTATCTGAGAATTCCCCTGCTTGGCCACGAGTGGGAAAATGGGAGAGACTGTCAGAATAATTAGCCAAACTGATCCTAATGTCAATGAGAGCCCATTCGCTCTTTCTGTTGAATATGCACATACATACCTGACATCTTTTCATATCTAGCAATAAATACAAAATGGGCAATCAGAAATGGAGAATAAAAAAAGAAAGTTTTAATTGTACACAATCACCCTGGCTGGGTAATCACTTTTCCATGCTTTATTTGATGGGATTTCTACTTTTTGTTGCTTACAGAATTGCCATGTATCATCAGTATAATTTGTTTTTTTTAAAATCTATAATTTGTTCCTCTTTTGCACTTTGTTTCAACCCACAGCGGCCCATCCAGCCTTGGATAAGACCAAGATATATTTTGATATATATGTCAGGGTCAGGTCAGCTTCAGGGTTGACAATATACTCATCTCAAGTTCTCATCCTTTCATATTCCCTTCTTTTTTCCAACCCACAGCTGTTTTATACATCTGTGTGCATATCTTTTGCTTCTATTTGTTTAGTCTACTGTTTATTATAACACATTAAATCACATCAAGGATGGAATTCCTAATCATGTGACCCAAAGTCTGTTCATCCACAGAATGCTTAATTATTTATCTTCATACTGCAGTTTCCTCACCTTAAAATCAGATTCATTAGAATACCCACTGCTCAATGCAATTTCACAGAGATAGAAAATGTAATTTCTGCTATGGTTCATTACCTCATGTTGGTATGATTGTATATAAAATGGGTACTAAGCTGCGAGTTTGTGGTGGACTCTTCCAAAAGATGCTGGGGCCCTGAATCATTTTATACAATGATACCACGCTGACTTCTCCAATGGTTGAACAATCAGTAAACATCACTAATGTCTCACAGACATTGAAGTACTGTGTTAGATGAAATTCTCAGCATTGAGGTCATAAAGTATTAGTTGAAAGAGCCCATTTGTTGCAGTTGATGGATTTTCAACAATACAGATAATAAATAGCTTATCCAACTAACAATCAACTGCTGATTCTGAAAGGGTTTGTTTGTTTGTTAACCACAGTCTCTTCCTGATAACCTCAAGAAATGGCTTGGAGGTCACAAGGAAATTGAACTCCCATGGAGTACCTTGAACTCCTGTTCCTAGATGTCAAAAACTGGTTTAGGAAACAGTCGTTCATCTTCATGTCACATTTTGGACATTGCAACAGTTGAGAGAACCTCAAATGTGACCTTCTTCAATGTCATGCTAAATTAGTTGCAGAACCAAACAGCCATGTCTTCACATCTCTCCTTGGCCCCAGCAAGAATTAACATCAACTTGATCTGATTTTCCTTACTATCGAGATAACTTCGGTGGCGAGAAAATTTCCAATAGCGCAAATACAAATTGTATTCATAAGACATAAGCCTGGTAGATGTCCTTTATATTTAGGCAGAATGATATTGCATTGTAATAGTTTAGCAATAATAACATTAATAAATAGTAATAGTAATGTTTATCTATTGCAAAGCTTATAAATCACTTCAGATAAATTGACTCTGATCAGCATGCAAGTCCCCATTGTTCCAGATTCAGATTACAAGCAAAATTAAATGGAACACTATACATAATAGCCATAGAACAAATCCACATATCCAAATACCACACTTGGTGGACTAAAAATTAAACCACAATTGCTCACCAAAGAGAGTCATCGTGTGGCCTGGTAGAACAACCAGATTTTAAAAGATGTTCTAACAGCCTGGAGAGTAGAGGCCATTCTGGTCTCTGGAATATCTACTCTGATAGCCCCAAGAATGGGGATGCAACTGAAAAGCTACAATTGCCTAATCCCTGCAAATGGCAGTCCCTCAGAGGAGTTACCAGGCGGGTAGATAACCCTAGGAGAAAGAAGCAAAGATGCCTCTGTAGATCAGTTAACAAAATGGAAGATGTTATGCTGAGCTAGGGATGAGATATGCTGGCAGTTATAGTTCAGCAACAGTTTGAACCTTATCTTACAATTTTTGAAGTTTATGAGAAAACGGGACATTGCTCAATAATCAGTGAAGCTAACCAGCTGCTCACCAAATATAGTACATATGGCTTTTTTAAACATTCCAACATGGTGAATCAAGAAAAACATCTATTAAGGCCAGAAAAAGAGATCTGAATGTACAAAAGCACAAAGCAATCATATTAAGGCAGTTTCAAGCGGGCAATCATATTATGCCTAGCTTACTCACAACTGGAGCAACTGCTTAGAAATGACTATATATCAGTATAAGACTGCTAAAAGTCTCTATTCCTTCTGAAACTGTATAAATCCCCCCAATTGTTGCTGACCCACATCTCTTGGTGTCCATTAATTTTTACATGATACACACAGAAGCAAAAATTAAATTATTGGATTCTACCATTAAGAAACACGGGAGGTTCAGAAGCTAAGAGAGGGGAGGAGAGGGAGGGAGGGAGAGAGAGAGAGAGAGAGAGAGAGAGAGAGAGAGAGAGAGAGAGAGAGAGAGAGAGAGAGAGAGAGAAATGCAGATATAGAGGCACACATGAGAGAGAGAGAGAGAGAGAGAGAGAGAGAGAGAGAGAGAGAGAGAGATTTGAACATTTACTGGCCTACTTTTGGGGTTTACACAGCTATAATTAATTGCCCTAAGATTAATCAAGTGGTTGCCTTGATTTTTCCTTTGTTTTGCTTTGTGCATCAGCTAACTTTATTGTTTCAAAAATTGTGTGGTGTGTTTTGACATTGCCACATCAGTCTCATGAGGACCCAATTTAAAAAAACAGAAAAATATGGCAACAATTAAGCCACAAGTAAAATGTATGTCCTCTTGACTGGTCCTGTTCTAGCCAGGCTAATCCAAATATGAAACAGATGGACCAGACCTGAATTATGGGAACAATATGGGTTATTAAATAGTTGCAGAATCACCAATGCTCTTTAGGTGGCCAGTCACAAGCATGAAAAATGAGGAATGTTGTGAAGCAAAGCAAGGGGATAAGCTGCAGATGTGGCTAAGCAAAAGTTTTGCTGCCTTGCAGCTGGAAGAAGAGGATGACCTAAGAGCACAAAGACTGATTAGAACTTGATAGGCTAGCTCAGCCTCCCAAGCCAGCTGTCACACCACACAAACCACGTGGGTTGTAATGAAGCAGCTCTCCATCTGCTTAGACTGAATTCATCCATTGCAGAAACAGCCTTTGTCAACAATCATTCACATCATCATCAGAACGCAGGTAAACCATTTGCAGATGCAGCCTCCCACACCTTCTGGAGCCTATGTGGCCTAGGTCCTTCACTGCAGACAAACCACATGTGGAGGTGATGGGAGAAAATGTAAGAGAGATCTCATATTGGCTTCCTTCTCACTTCCTGGCTTACCTTCCTTCCCCCCCCCCAACCTGTTTTTCACATATATTTTCACATCCCTTGATCCAGGGGTGGGTTCCAAAAATTTCTACTACCACACTGTGAGCGTGGCTCAAGGGTGGGTTCCACTTACCTTCGCCACCGGTGTGCATCGTGACGTTGCACGCACGCACGCGTTCCCCCGGTGCAATTCTGCTCCCGCGCATGCTCAGTCACTATAATCGGCCCAAAACACAGCTGAGGAGCTGATCAGCTGTGCTTCGGGCGAAGAATAAAGGTCGGCATACACCCGGGGGCAGGCGGGCGGGCCATTTCCGAAGCAGCAGCAGAGCACAAACGGCACAAAACTTCAAAACTTCGTCAAAAATCCTCGGAAAAAAATGGCGGCGCCCACGGACCGGTACCGACCAAAGTGGGTCAATGACACCATTGTGACATCACCAGCGGCTACCGGTTCGGGCGACCCGGTATGAACCGGGAGGAACTGACCCCTGCCTTGATCCTTGCTTGTAAGCATTTCTCTGTCCATTTTTTCTTGGAAACAGTCCTTGTAGAGGCTCTTAGGAATTCTCTTTCCCAGAGTAGACTCCCAGGAAAAAGGAGGGAAATCCACTTATCCCTGCTGTCTGCAGATGAAACATTTTTGACCTTATTCTCATGCTTAAGAATGTTGTCCAATTTTTTCTTGAAGTTTTGAATGTTCCCACCCCCATTGAAGATAATGAAAGTGTTTGTGCTTTCACTATTGTCCTCTGTTACACATTTTCTCATCCCTCTGAAGCTTTCCTGGCTGCTCACACTTCCTAATATTAAGAGGAATTTCCTTCTGGTGTCTTTTTAGGGATTTAAGTGAAGTGCAGGAAACTAGAGAAGCCACAGAACTTGGGAGAAATTATTGTCTGATGATAGAGGGGCCATTCACATATACCATTTGGTCACTTCCTCACTGTAGATAGGGAAGAACATCACTGTTCACCCACAAGAAGTGATTGAAATCTTCTCCTTTGAAATCAATTCCAAAACAGATCTTCTTTCATCATATTGAATATGAACTGAAATGGAAAAATGCAGGAGAAAATTATTCTCAGAAGCATTAGTTCCGAAATTACAATCATTTTAGGAAGAGTATTTTAAACAATAGAATCTGGGTGTTTCTGTCATGTTCCTTATAATTGGTATTATGTACGAGTTCTTTCACTGTGAAATGCAAAACTGTCTTTATGTGTACCTATAAAAATGTGATTTTGGTACCTTTATCAATGCTATTCAGTACAGATTTATCAACTCCCCAATTCTATGTATGATTAGCTAAATATTTTTATATTTTAAATATTTTATTTTTATTTTTGACACATGGTCAAAATTCCAGTAAAATCAAATTCTGAATACACATGCAGACCTGAAAGAAGAAGTGTGGGGGGGGGGACTTTAACTGGTGCCCAAGCTGGCTGCAGAAAAGGGTGTACAAAAACTTCCCATTCTGAGCACATGTCTGATTTCCATGAATTAGTGTGCCAATGTGTGAAAGATTTTGTTGTTTCAACAGATGGAAATAATAAGTTTGCACCTAAAACAGACAGGTTGTGTTTGTCTTTGACTTCAGAGCAGTATCTCTGGAAAAATCAATACAACCCCTTAGCCAGATCTTAAACGATGGGCTTTGGATTAAGGAAGTAAGTATGTAATTTTATTGTTATTCTTTTACAACAAGCAACATTACTAGGGATTTTATTCATAAAGAATAAAGTCAAATCTTTTTTGTAAATAAATGGAGCCAACATAATACCTCTGATCTGATAAGATGATATCTCACTCTATTTTTTATTTGTTACATTTGTGTCCAAGGAGATCACATTTCCACTTTACGCTTTGGAGCAATCTTGTGAGTAGGCTAAACTGAGATTGAGCGACTGAATCCACGTTAAGGTTAGAGTTAGTGACTGAGGAGAGATTTGAATGTAGGTCTCACTGGAGAATCTAACACTGAACTTAGTTGGCAAATGTGAGAGAGTGCTATATATTTTTGTCTCATCCAGTCTGTGTATTTGCAATTACTGTAGATTTGTCTTCGCTAGTCTTCTTTTTGTAATGCTTCTTTTCATTAGATTATTTGTTGGAGGGCTGCTTCTTAGAAAATGCCCAAATATCATTCCAATCAGCCAACCATTTCACAAGCAGATAAGACCTCTTGAGCTAGCTCTTGCACATTTTGTTCTAGATCTGTGGTTTAATTCATCTTAATAATGTGGTGGGAGATACTAGGAATTGCATTTTCACACTAGCTGAGCTCCAGGCTATTCCATTGACTCCTTTCTTGGCACTGCCAGTTGTTTCTTATGCTTCAGATCCACCCTTCAAAACCCAGATTCTGGCTTGCCACCAATAAAGATGAGATTAAAAGCAGACATCTGTTGGTTTTGATGTGTTCTTAATACAAAACAGGTTAAACATTGAAAAGAAATGCAGATATAAAGCAACAAAACAAATTGGATACCACTATAAAGCAAAGCCTTGAAACTTGTGACAACTCTCTCATTTTGTTTAGGACAAACCAACCATTTATGATTCATGAAATGGAACAAAATGAAGGCCCCATTCTTAGGGCATTCTCACCCACTTGCCTAGTCACCAAGGCTACATAGACAGAGCATACCTGACCCAGAATATTTTGTGTTACCTCATAGACTGGAGCCAACTATATTAAACCAGCTTTCTGGAAGTATCCAGAGGACTTATCCTGGCTGAAAGTGCTCTCCACCCATTCTTTATTTGGCAGCAAACTATACTGACATAATATGTACTGTCCCCATTGTTGCTTATCTCTCACCTCCCTCCCCAGTCATTGTTAGTCACTGACTGACCTCCCAAGGCAAAAGGTAACAGCCTCTAATAGATTGTGTACCCTTTGGAGAGCATTGTAATAAGGGAGAAATGCTACCTAATGCTGGTACTACTACTAAAAGCAACTTGAACTTGTCTCACAGGAGATAAACAGAAGGCAATAGCATAGGCTGGGGGGGGGGAGCCATATATAGTTTGCAGCAAATGAGGGAAAGATCTCAGTATATTTTGTAAAGTCAGATGGAAATAAATATTCCTGCTAAATACTGTTATTGAATAAAAGGATAAGTTGGAGTGTCAACTTTGTGCCAATGTAAACTATATATTAGCAAAGTTATTTGTCATTTACCCAATTTTTTTTGCAATGGGGAATCAATGAGCTGTCACTGCGTGTCACCTTGAATCCCTTTTGGGGGGAGGCACTGGTGCTCCCCCAGGATTACAGTGCCGAAATTCAGTAGAACAGTATGGTGTGACATCCTTCCAATCTTCATGGGTAACAAACTAACAAATGAAAAAAATGCAAATGGGTTAGGACCCTGATAAGCTTAACACATCTAGAAAATTTATAGTTTTCATCCCCTCCAATCTTTCTCAATTGTTATGGGTGACATTTCTACCTCACTTCTTCCAATGTCAGTTTCACTTTATGTATAAAAATGTCACATATCCAACGCAATGACACCGAGAGGGTGAGGAAACTGCCTGGGTCCAAGCGCCAACAGTGAGTGTCTCCTAAGCAACAATGTCAAATGTGGGGGGCAAACTAGCAATTTCTCCCTCTTTCCTATTTTCTGTTTCCTTTCTTTCTCCTTCCTATGCCTTTACCTCCTTATTTAATAGATTGCTGGGAAAGAGCCCTGGTAACAGAATTTGATGTCCTTGCTAAAGACTCTTGGCATAAGGCAAAAACCAGACAAAATTTAGTTGTTGTTTTTTTTAAAGATATCCCTGCAAGTAGAAAAGTAGCAGGGGGAAAAAGAGGACAAAATTAAATTATTTATATCTGATGTACTATTTTTTATTTACAGAGATTTTATTTTAAATATGAGATTCTTATTCTAGAGGTTGAAGGATATAATGAACATCTATTTCTTCAGGGTTACACCCACCATATTACTAGAACTAGAGAACAAATGAAAGTATACCATATCATCAAGAGAGTAAACAAATTTCAAATGGAAATGAGCTGGTCACATAGCAAGAAGAACTGATGGCAGGTGGAGCAAGGCAATCATAGAATGGATTCCATTGATAAAAAGCATCCACAAAAGAAACCTAAAACAAAATGGATCAACGATATAGCAAGTATTGCGGGGTCAATTGGCAAAAGGAAGTTCAGGACTGTATTGGTTGGAAACCAGGGGTGGGTTCTAACTTACCTCACTGCCGATTCGTTTCCTCCCGTGCTGCGTGGGCGCGCCTCATGGGCGCGCGCACGCACATGCGCAGTGCCGAAAAATCCCCAAAAATGAAAAGGCCAAAACCAAGATGGCAACGCATGCACAGTGCCAGAAACTCGGCTTCTGCGCATGCGCAGAAAAAAAAAAGTAACCCCCCCCCCAAAAAAAAATTCCAAAAAAAAAATACTGCAAAAAAGACTGCAGACGATGTCCACAGACCAGCACCGACCAAACCGGCTCCGTGATGTCACCAGCGGGTTGCTACCTGTTCGGACGAACCGGTCCGAACCGGGAGGAACCCACCTCTGTTGGAAACATGCGGAAGAGAGGCCTTCATCCTACAGTGAGTAGACAATGGCTAAAATGATGATGATGATGATGATGATGATGATGATGATGATGATGATGATGATGATGA
Organism: Thermophis baileyi; assembly: GCA_003457575.1. Taxonomy (NCBI): domain Eukaryota; kingdom Metazoa; phylum Chordata; class Lepidosauria; order Squamata; family Dipsadidae; genus Thermophis; species Thermophis baileyi. The sequence continues at coordinate 8,217,656 of QLTV01001483.1, read as the reverse complement.
TGATGATGATGATGATGATGATGATGATGATCGGACTAAATGACAAGAACTATAACTGAAGTTGCTCTTTGGCTGAACTTGGCCTGCATCTCTCTTGTAATGCTAAACGGCTGCTGTTCTTGAAGTACTTAAAAACATATGTAGAGTCTTTTTGTCTATCACTACATTAAGCTTATGTAGAGGCTCCTATTGTAGAGGCTTCCATTCCTCTCCAACTATCTATTTGTAGCAGGCAGCTGCTGTTTGTGCCTTTGCTGCAAATGGTTCTGTGGATTTATCCTCGGGGAACACAACACAAGTCACCATACAAAACAGCAGAGATAACAGGGTTAATTTCCTATTGGGTAAAGTCTGGAACATGGACTCTGTCACAGAACATCTGCTTGTAAGTAGATTTGCAGAAGGGACCAAGGTTGTCGGCCATTAAATATCTTGGGTGCATCTACATTTCAAAGCTTTTACATCCCACTGATTTTGCCAGACAGTAACAAGATACAATGAACAGGCTGATTTAATCCAGGCTGCAAATCAAATCCTGTGAAATGTATAGGATAAAGAGCACAGAAGTCAAGCCAAAAAAGAGTTTTATTTCAAGTTGATCACATGAATATAGTTTCCAACCCAGGTCAGGTTTAAAATGTGGAGTTACTGAACCAAGGGGCAGAGGTTTACTAAGACATCAAGCTGGCAATTCTACCCCCTCAAACACCACTACAAATAGAGTTCTATCGTATCCAATTTTTTTGACTTGGAAATTAGATATACAGTATTCATATATGTAGTAGAATGCACATATATTTAGTAAAATGCACAGACTGTGCTTTTTCATTAATACTTGGATAGGTCTAGTACGAATGAGAAAACAGGTATGCAAATGTATGTGTATCATTTTCAAATGTAATCACTGAAAACCCAAGTATGACTTTTTAAATTATTATTCCTACTACAGTTTTACTGTATATTCTTGGAAAACCTTGCTGTACAATCTGTGAAACGGTCCATAAATACGCAGTATTAACATCTGTTCTGGCTATATGTATAAGTGTAGTTCATGAAACATACTTGAAATAATATTCCAAATGATCAGACTTTTTGTTTTCACTTTGCAAATGGAGAATGTCTTGGACATTTGTCTTAGGAATTCTAGAAAGAATCTAATCTGAAATCTGAGGATATGCAGTTCATAGATCATTCATTTAAACACTACAATCCAGTGCAGATTGTCTTGAAAGAACTAACAGGTACTCATAAATATTTCCCAAAGGGCCGGAAGAGAGGGAATTTTTCATTGTTTCACTTTGTTGTATACCATTCAAACTTGAAAGATTGGGGTAATTAACAAATATAATAATCATGTATGCCTTTGAGTCAGTACTGTATAGATTCCTAATGACTGCTTGGACTAGTCCTGTAGTTTTCTTGGCAAGATTTTTCAGAAATGGTTTGATCTTGTGTTCTTCCCAGGATTGAGAGAGAGTAACTGGCTCAGGGTCACCCAACTGACTTCTTGCCTCAAGCAGGATTAAAACTCCCAGCCTGGTGCCTTAATACTACCCCCAAACTGGCTCTGAGTCACTAAATTAAATAAATATTAGATTAGGCATTCCCAAATAGTGTCCTTTTTAATATTGCTTTCTATTGTGAAGTCCAATGTGTCTGAAAGGATAAGGCTGGAGAAGGTCATCCTGGATTTAAGTAAAGAGGAAATATATTGAATACGAAGGCAATAGACCTGTTAAACCTCTCCTTTAGTAGAAACCTCAAACAGCTATGGTAGATTAACGGTCCCATCGGAAAGGGAGGGTGGGAATATAGTTAGGCAGACAGTGAAAGGTGAAGGAATCAGAGAATCAAAATAGAGCTGGAAGGGACCTTGGAGGTCTTCTAGTCCAGCCCCCTGCTCAGGCAGGAGACCCTATACCATTTCAGACAAGTGACTGTCCAATCTCTTCTTAAAAGCCTCCAGTGATGGAGCACCCACAACTTCTGGTGGCAAGCTGTTCCACTGGTTAATTGTCCTCACTGTCAGGAAGTTTCTCCTTAGTTCTAAGTTGCTTCTCTCCTTGGTTAGTTTCCATCCGTTGCTTCTTGTCCTGCCTTCTGGTGCTTTGGAGAATAGCTTGACCCCCTCTTCTTTAGGGCAGCCCCTTAGATATTGGAAGACTGCTATCATGTCCCCCCAGTCCTTCTTTTCTCTAGACTAGCCAAACCCAAATCCTCCAACTGTTCCTCACATATTTTTGTCTCCAGGCCTTTAATCATCTTAGTTGCTCTTCTTTGCACTTTTTCCAAAGTGGCCCGGCTTGTAGGAAGTTAATTCTTTTCTGTTCAACACAACTGAACAACTGGAAGGTGATCTCTTTGTAGGACGTCGATACTCCACATTTGAACAAGCAGCCAAAGAAGACTGGATCTTCTCCTGTGCAAACAGCCAAGTCTGAGTAGCCACTGGGTCCTGTGTTCAAGATCCAGGGCGTCTTCCAGGAATTTTCCTCCAACAGACAGGGGTTCAAGTAGATGCCCAGATCCACACATTTCTTTCGGTTGGTGGGATGGGAGAAGATCAGCCACGATTTGGGAGTCTTTGAGGAAACCAAGGAAGACTCAGACCCAAGTTGTGGTGAAGGAAAACTCACCACGCTACCCTGACAACCATGGGGAGGTTCCTGCAGCTTCCGAGATCAGAAGGGGGCTTCGAAGAGACATCCACCATCTCTGCTGAAGACCTCAACTCGGTATCGGTCACTGCTGCGAGCGTTACAGTATAACACCGGGCTATTATTCTGAACCACCAACTCGGCCATTTGGCACTCTGATGCCTGCAGTGGTTTTCGGAGAAGGTGTCCCTTCTGCCACGTCTTCCTGCCATCGTCGCTGTAGAAGGCGAAGGAGTGAGGTTTGGTGCCACAGCAGAGCAGGTATCCAAACAGACATGTGTGGATGTAGTAAGCGTAGGCTGGGATGAGCAGCCGCCTGGAGCTCAGCTGCACCCCGTGGCCCAGTCCCACGGCAAACATGGCCCAGTTGTTCACATCATCTCCAATCACCTGTTCGGTCAAGTTCATCATTGGGCTCCAGGTGCGTCCACCATCTTTGCTGAAGATGTAGCCCAGCCTGATGGTGTTTTTGCTCCTCCAGATCTGGCGTTCGCTGGTGATGTGGCCGAGAACACAAATGAAGAACAAGAAAACGGTGCCTTCCTTTGCATCGTACACTGGACACGGATTCATGGTGCGATATTTGGGTAGCACGGCGGTCTCCAGAGTGCAGGGGACCCCACTTCACAGACACATACTTGCTGTCTCTATCAAAGAACTTGAGATCTTTCTTTCAAATGACAGCAATTTAATTTTTTTCAATTTCAAACCTGCGGAAACAGCCTACCATCCCATATTCACCCCCTTCTACTTTTTTTCTAAGTTTCTCCTTCTATTTCCCCTTTTGCCTTGGCTGAGCAGGCTCACACTTCACTACATTTCCTTTCCTTTGAATCACAGACTATATATAATCCACAAATACACAAGAAAAAAAAATAATCCACAGAGGTTTCAATTTCCTGATGCAGAGGTGATGAATAAACTATCAATCAACTTCAATAGCAGCTGGAGATTATTCTGCTCCAATAAATGGCAGCAGATTTTCTAAGATCAGTCATGTATGCGATCTCTAGATATCCAGGGAGAAAATAGCCTCTAACAACTAGATACTAAAACCTCTAAAAGTTCACAAGTATGAGCTTCAATTCGCTTGCAGTTATCTGGCATTGGTGTAACCTTCAGTTGCCCTGTTCTTCTGGCAAAAACTACAGGTTGCTAGGAAGCTTTTAAGACTTTGTCCCATTTCACTAATCTAGGACTAGTTGCTGCTCCTTCCACAAATTGCAAGGATATCAGGTGCCTTGTGTAAAGCTTCAGAAACTCACATGATTAACTCCAGGCCTAATTCCTGGTCCAATTTTGCAGTTTTTCATGTGGAACTGCAAAATGCATGATTTCCCATTGACAGAAACGCCAATGGGAAGAAGGCTCCAAGATCCCTTCCAACTCTGTTATTCTGTTAATCCAAATCTCTATATCCAGTAAGTTTTTTATACACACACACAAACATGCAGTTTTAAATCAAAACCCATAGTTCCCTTCAAATACCTGCCTATTTTTTTAAATGAGCCCTCTTGAGTTGGCTCATTGATCCTTCTATTCTAACTAACTCAAGCTTTCCATCCTTCTAAGGTCGGTAAAATGGAAGGCCCAAATTGTTGGGGGAATATGCTGATTCTGTAAACCACTTTGAGAGAGCTGTAAAGCACAGTGAAGCAGTATATAAGTCTAAGTGCTATTGCTATTTACATAACAGAGAATGTATCTTCATTTTTAATTCTTGAATGCTGAATAACCATGTATCAGCATTTCCCTATTCAAAGCCCATGTTTTGCAACTTTTCATTTATCAGACCCTGCTTTGGCTGCTTATTTTACAACATATATGGTTTTGTAAAATTTACATACCAGTTTTTCTTTACCCGATTATTGAAAACCAAGTACGGTAGATGACTCATGCAAATGTGCTCATTCAGACCACAATGCAGAAAGGCTACTTTGATGAATAAAAGTGCTCCATGTGCAATCTTCTAAATGATGCTACACTTAGAATTTTAAAATTTGCATGTTTTAACTATTGGTGCAGAAATTTCATTATATTCCTCTTCATATGTTTGTGTGTAGCCCTTTGCTACCAAGTTGTTTTACACACTCTACAATTCCAGGCATGTTATTTAAAATGAAGCCCTTACTGAGGACTGCCTAGAAATGTAATAAATAAAAATGAACTTCCAAAGTGTGTATGTTGTGATAACAGATTTCTTCACTTTTTGAATTACATCACCAAAAAGCCCTCAGAACTTTAAATGTAAAACAGCTTATGAATGATACCAATCCAGCAGTGCCCCTGAAAGGAACCTCTTCAGAGAGCAACTTCAGATAAGGATGGGAGGACAGGTTGCTGCTGAGCCTTTGGGAAAGGAGGAAATTGATACCTTTGGAGCCCTGCCAAGTTGCAAGCAGAGGATTTATTGAAGAAATTTGATGATCCTAAGCAAACATCAACTGCTGTACATGAAACAGCTGCTTTATTAATTGATCTGTTTGCTCTGACTCCTATAGATGGCTGCCATAATGGAAATGTGTTGAGATCTTTTCCAGTTACTTTGGACATTAGAAGTTTTGCATCTGCCACCATGTCTGGCTTCTTTAGATTTTAAATACACCACCCAGATAAATGAGTCTAGTCTCATAGAGAATGTGAAAAAGGCCTTTCATGAGGAGCAGAAGAGAACACCTCAGGACTATCAACAAGTGTGTGGGAACAGTGGGCTGCAACTCATGTGGAGTCTCTTGAGAAACATCTCCAGTGGCAGTTCACCTGCTTGAGCTGAGTGACCCTCACCCAGTGCTTATATTCTGGCATTTTGCAGGACGGGAAGCCAGAAGAATTAAACCTGATCATAGAAGTCATCAACTTTCCTTTCATCCGCAACAGTGGTTGGAGCATAAACTTGAATGATCATCAAATGAAAGAGTTGGCCATGAAATCTGATTGATTTTATTCAATCACTGATTACACTCTAGCCAAATACTGTTCTTGCTATACCCTTCCTAACTCTAAACACAACACCATTTCTTCCTTGTTTTTCATGTTCTGAGTAATAAACAGTATATCTTCTGACTGAAAGTCCATCCCAATTCACCGATTCCTTAAGATATCAGTCCTTAGTTGTTTCATTTCATCTTTGAAATGAACTTCCCTATGTTCATGCTTCTTACTTTCCACGTTCATATTATAATTCTGTCTTTGCAATTTCAGAGTTTCTTTTTCTGTGTGGCAATTAGATGTCCCGAAGGCTTAGCTAGCTACATGATAAACCCCATTAGTATTCCAAAAGTTCCTCCAATCTTCCTCAGTAGCCTATTGAGTGTCATCTGACCTGAGGGACCCATCATCTGATACTATATCATCAATCACTTTATATTTTCTATCCATGTGGTTTTCTTAATAAAAACACAGAAATGGTTTACCATTTCCTTCTCTTGTGCATTATGAATTGATGTCTTTGCCATGGTCAGTAATCATCTGCTTCCAGCATCTTCCTACATTACTACTGCCTAATATAGATCTTACTTGCTTTAGCTGGGATGACCCTCATATGTTCTTCATGCATACTCCCAACATTTTTTGCTTATCCCTCCCAGGAACGAACACACACACACACACACACACACACACACACACACACACACACCATGATGAGACAGCACAGCTGGACTGGGTGGGAGGGTATCTCAGTCTTTAGATCTGGTAATAATCTTACACCACCTGGAGATTATAGAGGAGTCTGTCTGGTCCAAATGCTTACCAAATTGTATTTGATTTTGTTAAATGAGTTTACTAGGAAAGACCATCCAGCTGAATATACACACTGGGCTGGCCCTATTCCTCCGTTATTAGAGTGCATTGTGGATATCACAGAGCATAATTCCCTACCAATCCAAATTTATCATAAATAATCACCCTGAAAGTGATCATCAGCTTATTTCTAAGTGCCTTGACAAGTTGCATTTACTGCCGTGTCAAACTGTTACTGTAACCATTGACCTCTGCCCCATCGGTGCTAAATGGCGACCTTAGCAAATTGTGATATCACTAAATTAATTACCCTGGAAAGAGCTAAGCTACTCCATTCAGCAATAGGGGATGGTGCATCAGATGCCATCATAGCAGTAAATTACAACAATTTATTTCTCCCAGCCATTGTTAACTTCTGCACAATCCCCCATAGTAAGGAGTCACCTGAGTCTTCATCAAACATTCTTGGTTTGATCATGGCAGTTTCTGTACATATTTCCATCAACTGGCATCAGGCACCTCCCTTGTTCTATCTGTGAAACACATTCACTTGGGAAGGATTCCTTTATTAGATCTTTGGGATCTTCTTAACCTAATTCTGGGTCTGAGTCTTACTGTGTGTCAGCAGCCCCTTCTGAATTTGATTTTATTTCAAATTTTTCAGACTCATTTTCAGTAACCTTTTCTGACTTTGCAATACTGTTGGTTTTGGTTCCCTTTGTGCCCTTTCTGAATAGATTCAAGTGCAACTGGTAAAAGTAGACTAGTTTCTAATAGTATCAAAGTATTGCAGCTCATCTGAGGTTAACCTTCATTAAAATGAGGAATACTGAATATGTTTACAGGTCATTCTTGCTTAACAACAGCCCTGTTTAGTGACTGTTCAAATTTACAGTAGCATTGAAAAAGTAATTTTGTGTCTAGTTGTCACACTTACAGCCAAAGTCCCCGCAGTGGGGAGATTGAGATTCAGGCACTTTGCAACCAGCAGGCATTCACAACTATTGCAACATCCCTGAGCACTTCACAGTCAACTTTCAATAAGCAGCATCAATGGAGAAGCTGGCAGTAAAATCACAAGTCATGGTCACATGATGTGTCACTTGACAACCTCAAGCAATGAAGTTGTGGCTATTAGGAACTGCTTGTATTTCTCCAGTTCTTAACTTCTCCAAATCTCTTTTGAACCTTTTTGCTCCTACTTGGTAATCTACCCTTATTCCTGATGGGGTTCTGTAATTTAATTTCTCCCTTTAACAGATTTAACAGATTAACAGAGTTGGAAGGGACCTTATAGGTCATCTAGTCCAACCCCCCGCTCAAGCAGGAGACCCTACATCATTTCTGACAAATGGCAGTCCAATCTCTTCTTGAAAGTCTCAAGTGATGAAGCTCCCACAACTTCCGAAGGCAAGTTGTTCCATTGGTTGATTGTTCTCACTGTCAGAAAATTCCTCCTTATTTCTAGGTTGAATCTCTTCTTGGTCAGTTTCCATCCATTATTCGTTGTCTGGCCTTCAGGTGCTTTGGAGAATAGCTTGACCCCCCTCCTCTCTC
>QLTV01001483.1:8145496-8201668 GCA_003457575.1 Thermophis baileyi | reverse complement strand
GTAAGAGAAACAGAGAGAGAGACAAACACCATAATATGCAAAAAGAGAGAGAGAGAGAGAGAGAGAGAGAGAGAGAGAGAGAGAGAGAGAAGATCCTCTTGGTCTTCCATGCTGATAAGCCTTTAGCTCATAATAAGCTAGAAATGACTGTAGTTATAAAGAAGCCAGCATTGACAATTGAAATTGCTGCAGCTGAAGAAAAGGGGGATGTTGAGTTGTGGGAATAATGACAGGAGACAGACTTCAAAAGGAACTTCTTTACTAAGCAACTGCTCTGTACAACCAGCAACTTGCAGTCTGACAGCTAGCCCTTTTATAGGGAGCTGTCAGATGCTTTAACCAATAGCATTTGAGCATTCTCCCGCTCAAACGCTGTACCTGGGTGAAACCATGTAGAACTGTCAGTACTTAATGGGACAATGAGAGAGAACCAGAAAAAATAAGGAACAATAAAGACTGTTCCCTATAGAGACTGAGTGAAAGTGAAGAGAAAAAAAACTTGTAAGGTATCAGTAGTATTTGGTCCACTTGGTGCCATACCAAAAGATCTGGAAAGCCAGTTGGACGTGATAGGGATAGACAGAATAACAATTATATAAATAAACTGCATTTCTTGGAACAGTGCATTCATTACAATAATATTCTAGATCTGTGCAAAGTAACTCATAGTCAAAGGTAGCAAATCCAGTCAGATCTACCTTGCAGATTATCTATAAATAGCAGTAACAATAACAACAGTTAATGCCTACTTCTGATTTATATTTAACAATGGTTTTTCCAATAAAAACGTGGCTTGAGACTGCTTTTTTTCACCTGGCAATTGAAATGAATGTATGATGTGACTGGGCGGCATTTATTATTGTGTGCTGGCACTAGAATTATCTTATGTCCAATATTTCCCTGACATGCCTGATAGTTTTAGACTGATCACTCTGTCCAACCTTGAGTCTAAAAGAATGAAACATCCAGGACTGCTTGTTCTTTAAAAAGATAGAAAACTTTCTGCTCCTCTACCTTCTTCATACAGCTACTGTAGTCCCCGATTATCAACCATTTGATAATGTCATTGAAAAAGTGATTTATCACTGGTTTTCACACTTACGACTGTTGCAGCATCCTATGATCATGTGATCAAAATCTGGGCGCTTGGCAACCAGCATGTATTTACGATAGCTGGAATATCCCGGGATTATGTGATCACTATTTGTAACCTTTCTGACAAGTAAAGTCAATGGGGGGGAAGGCAGATTTGCTTAACAACCACATGATCCACTTAACAACTGTGGCAAAAAAAGGTTGTAAAATGGGACACAATTCACTTAGCAACTGCCTTACTTAGCTACAGAAATTTTGGGCTCAATTGTGGTCGTAAATTGAGGATTACTTGTATTTCCATGTTTGAGTCTTTTCCCACCACCCTTTTCTTCAGCCTCTGGGTTCATATTCCTCTTCCCATGTGCCTGTTCTTCTCTTATTTCCCTTTCTACTCATTTGGTCCATCCCTCTCTTTGCCTGCCCACTTTCTTGCCATTCTCCCCATCACTTTTCTTGCTCCCCAAAACCCACCAACAGGATCCAGCTTTCTTCATCCCAGCATCACCCCTTTTCTCATGTTGCTTCCTGAGAGATAGTTTATTTATGTGTAGGTGTGTGGGATGTACAGATGCAGGTGCATATGTGAGAAACCCAGTTTCCACCAGGAGGACAGCCATTTTAGCCTAAGAGGACAAAAACCCGGGAGTCTGGTAACACTTTGACGAAGACATTTTATTCAGAGACAAAAACTTTCATGCAGTTGACTTCATCAAAGCTCCTGAAAGACTTTGGGCTAATCACTGAACATACTTCACAGGATTGTGGTTGTGGAGGATGAAATAAAACAAGAACTCCCTGTAAGCTGCCTTTTGCTATCAAAGAAAGATGTGGGAAATGAAAAAGTAAATGAATAAAAACATTTGTTTTCATGCTGGGCTTTGCTCAGCACGTTAATTAGAGCAATCATCTCTGCAGAGAGTCCTCTTTTCAGAAAGTTAGTCAACATGTGAAGGAGTTATAAACAAGCAACAGGTCCATAAGAAAATAATCAAATGCGGCAATATCTTCAAGAAAATGGTCTTGGGAGTTTAGCAGGCTGAAATGTTGGCATTTCAGCATTTGCCATCTGAAGAAATGCTTCACTTTGCCTAATTGTAGGAATAAATTTGGGCTAGCATGATAGAAGGACATTGGACCAGTCCATCCACTTCCACCAAACATTACAAAAAACTGGCAGAAGAGGCTAGGAATAGCTGCATAAAGGGGAGCAGGAGGTTTTGACTCCATGGGAAAGTGATGCCCAGAATGAGTTAGCTGAGACATCAAGGAAGGCCTTTTTTTTTTTTTTTGGTAACCATATCTTGTTTTTTTTTTTTTACTTTATATTGCAACATTATAATGTTATCCTGCTCCATTTACAGTCATACATGAAGGGGAAATGCAATTAAACATCCCCTGTTTTGGAAGGGAGTCGGTGAGTAAAGTGGCCGAGGTGGCGCAGTGGGAGTCCGTGATTAAAGAGCCGAGGTGGCGCAGTGGTTAGAGTGCAGCACTGCAGGCTACTTCAGCTGACTGCTAGCTGCAGTTCGGCAGTTCAAATCTCACCGGCTCAAGGTTGACTCAGCCTTCCATCCTTCCGAGGTGGGTAAAATGAGGACCCAGATTGTTGGGGGCAATATGCTGACTCTGTGAACCGCTTAGAGAGGGCTGTAAAGCACTGTAAAGTGGTATATAAGTCTAAGTGCTATTGCTATTAAAGTATGCAAGAAAAACTAAAACAAAATCTATCTTTCAAATGCCTCAGCCAAAGTGCTCAATTCAGACACATTTTAAGCTCTTCATTCAAAAACATAACAGGATTTAAAACAGAGAAATAGAAAATCCAATACCCCGATTTCTTCAGAGCGATGCAAATTTCTCACTGCGTATTTCAACCTTCTTTTGTATCTTATGATTATGGCATTTTTTTTTTTTTTTTTTTGTATATAGAGAGAAAGAGAACAGACATTCTTTGTCACACAATCCAGCATGGCTTCCTTTGTATAGGATTTACGGCCATTTCAAGGATGATGTAGTACCTGGCTGCCTATTGACAAGATGCAATAAAGCATGACATCCAGGAATTCTGGAGGTGCAAGCTAATATGTGTGTGTGTCAGAGAGAGAGAGAGAGAGAATGAGAGAATGAGAGAGAGAGAATGGGAATGAGAGACAGAGTGAGCACTGTATCCTACTGTAGAACATGTTTGCAATATTTTCTCTTTATTTCTGATGCTAAAATCACAAAGAATATAACTATGCCTGTAAACAGAGAAAGGAAAGATTGCCCATTGAATACAATTCAATACCTTTGTTTACAGTGTAAATCAACCAAAATAATTATCCACATGCATCTATGCACACACACACACACACACACACACACGCATGCAAGCATGCATGCATGCATACATTCACGACCCATCTACAGCCTTTTAGAGACAGGCTGAGATTTGGGGAATAAATTAAGGAAATGAAGATGCTCTGGTTGTATGGCTCATATATCAAGAGTCAACAAGAGACTGAAGAGAAATGTGGTTGGCAGAAGCCTATCAAATGAATTAAATACAGGCAAGGTTTTATTTCAAATGAGACATCATAAATAACAAATAGGCTAGTAGGATATTTCACAGTTTGGAATCCTAAAATAGGAAGCCTTCTGCTCAGAACCAGGATGTATTTCCAGATAAATCACAATAAAAATAATAATTGCATAGGAAAATGTGTAAAAGAAGAAAGATAGCAATTGTTAGGGCCTATATCATCACTGCTTCCAGTCTTTATCTTTTTAAAAGGAGATCAAAGACAGCCAAGGATTGCCTTCCAGCCAACTGATTTTGAAACTCTCAGAGCAAAGAAGACAATTCTCCTCAACCTCATTTCAAACAAAATGTAAATTAAAAATAACTTCCTTCCATACTCTTCCACAGCCCCGTAGCCTTACTTAATAGGGTAAGTGTGTGTCTAGTCACATGGGGGAGAAAATCTAGTGGTTCCTATGAGAGGGAACTGCAAAACCTTCAAGACACTTTTCCCCTTGAAAGGCCCGAGTCTTGGAGACAAGTGGTGATGGGAGGCAAAACATCCTGCAAATGGAAACAGGCATTGAAAAGGAAACAAACAAAAAAAGAAACATCACAGTTTCAAATACTCCACTAAAAACCGTGTTCAGAAAGTTGCACTACAACTAGGGAAAGAACCAGCTTCTAGTTTATGATCAAGGTCACTATGTGATTTCAGATGAGTCATCCTCAGCCTAGCCTTCTGTTAGGACTCTTGTAAAGCTAAATTTAAGGATATAGAAGTGGGGGTGGAGGTGGTACTAGAACCACAGAATCACAGTGGAAAGTTGGTGTATGCATATAATAAAAAATAAATATTTTGACTAATAAAGCAAGTAACACAGTTCTTGCATTGCCAGTATTATTTATTTAGTGTATGGTAATGGTACATTAGCCAGAAGACTACGGTGTCAATATTGAGTAGTTGTTTAGCTACCTAAGACTGTTACTCCGTTCAGTTCACACTCATGCACTATCCAAAGTGCACCACAGGAGGTGAACTAGCTCTGCACCCAGAATGACTAATGGCCTTCTACAGCATCATCCAGGACTTTTTTCTTTCACTGATGTCACCTCACGTTCAGGTGTCGCATTTGGGCAGGTCCGGCACCAGTTGGGTTTATATTCCACACAAAGCACAGTTATTTCTCCCACTGAAATGGTACCTAATTATCTCTTTACATGTAGCATGCTTTCGAACTCTAGATTGGCAGAAGTCAAGGCAAGTGATGAGAGCTCACCCCATCCCGCTTTGCTAGGACTCGAACCACACAAATTTTCTCCAGCATCTTTAAGCCACTAAGCCACTGCACTTCTTGCATTGCCAGTTGAGCAGACATTAGATTTATTTATTTATTAGATTTATACAATGCCCATCTCACTGTCAAGTGACGAGGTGTGCTGGATAATTAGTTCTAGTTTTAGAATGGTCCTTGCCCAGCTATCTAGCTTCCTCAAAAATGTAGGGGGAGATGATTTCTCTGATCCCAACTTCAAATTACAGGTGAAAGCCTCAGTACCAGCGAGTAGTGGTTGGAGAAATGATGTCGGGCTGATGACATATAGGGGATCTGAATGGGTGACAAAGTTGATAATGGAAGTGGGGTAAATAACACATGACACAAAAGCATTCATGCCCCTTGATGTTGCAAAAATAGAAGATGCAATCAGAACAGGAGTGGTTTGCCTTTTAGGCACTTTTGGATGAAGAATTTAGTAAATACGGTATGGATAAGGTGAAACATGGTCATTCCTTCCACAATCCTGAAGGTTAGTCCCATTTTGTCCTCTCTCAATTGTTCCTAAACAGCTGCTATTTCTTCAGACTGCAGCAGAAAAAGTGTGCATGAAAGAAGAATGGAGGAAAAGTAGTATGAATGAATGAATCTCTCCCTCTCCCTCAGCCCTGACCGAATCAGATTCATTTTTATTCAAACTTTCAGAAGAGAGCTAAAAATAAGGCAGACTTAATAAATAAAGAAAGCTACATCTATCCTTTCTTTCATATTTCCATAGAGGACTTGCAATGTGTGTCTGAAATGGATGACAATGATGATCATGATGATGAGAATAGTAAGAACCACAAACATGACATTCTTAGTCAAAATAATAGGAGTGCAGCATTTACATGAGCCTTAATTAGTTCTCCATGGAAGTGGAAACTATGACTCTTTCTATGCCAGCGTGATAAAGAGAAGTGCAAGAAAATACCGAGCACAACACTGCCTTCCCAGGGGCAGCCAAAGGTTATCATCATGAACACATCCAGTGCAAATACAGAAGAAGCAACTCCCCTCTTTAATTTACCTTTCTACACCACTGAATCCTGGGCTGGATGCTAGGCAAGGCTTGCACAGAGATTCATTCAGCAGACAAAAAGCACTTCCTATTATTAATGGATGGAGAAGGCCTCTATGTAATCAAAGGGCACAGCTGCAGTGATGTACAGCCAGTGACAAAGCGGGAGATCGCTCTTTCTCCTTGCTACAAGCTTCCTCACTAGCAGAAAAAAAAAAACAAAAAACTTCCTGTGCTATATATCTGCAAGATAAATAGCCCTTGGTATGAATATACCTAGAGATTACAGGCTTGAAAAGCACTGTTATAATCCACCTCATACAATCATTCTCAAAGTGACTCGGCTGCATTTTTCACCATTTGCTAGCAATTCTTGCTGTTTGTAAATAGAAGGAACTGCCGGAAACAGATTTAAACCCTGCAGAGACCAGTGCAGCTTCCCTCATTCCCACACTGAACCTCGTGTCCCTGCAATTTATAATGTCAGCAAACCAAGAGGTCTCCTGTCCAGCTCTTCAGTGTCACAAGACAAAAGACAAAACGTATCTGCAAAAGGGATCTATGGAATGTAGAGGATGTGTTGAGTTCGATCTAAAAATAAGGACCCAGTTTCTTCCTTGAACATAGATATGACACCTGGAACGCAGGAACAGCATTTCAGCATCCCATTACCGGAATGTGTTAAAGCAAATTGGTACGATGGAATACTATTGATAGCTGTATTGGATTGAAGCAGCCTTGTCTGATTTTAAGCATTTAAATTTAAATAAACTTAAGCTTCCAGGAAAGGAAAATGCCAGGGGACACAAAACTGGCAGAAATACAATTTGTATAATTTTTTTTTTAATGCTGGACATAGGAGGGTCTGTGTGCAAAAGAATAAATGGTATAAAAAAACACTTTTCATTAGCTTAATGGTCAGCATGTTAACTTACCTCTACATAGATACACATGCTCAGAGACTGGAAGTTATGCAATTCAGTGACCTCTGTGTGAATTTCTTTTGAGAAACAAATAACATTAAAGGAGGCCTGCAGATTATAAACAACAATGTGAATAACAATAAAAATCATGTAGTTCTTATACACTTGTTAAGATTTGAGAAAAAACACTATAATTTTTCCAGTTCTGTTGCTCCTTTTCCTAATAACAAACATTTCATTTATAAATATATTTATATAATTACAAGGTAAAATCTATATCATTTTCCATATTTGTGCAGTCATTGATGATTTATTTATTTGTTTATTTGTTTGTTTATTTACTGTATATCCCACCTTTATTAGTTTTACAAATAAGGCTGCGAACATATCGAACACATATAATGAATCTAGACCACATTCTAGTTCAGAAATTCATGGAAGATGAAGTAAAGGAATATTTTTACACCCATTCCAAAACAGGAGAGCAAGAGACATGAGATGGTGTGTAGGTTGAGTTTCAGCATTATAAAGTTGTTTGTGTAAAACTGAGGATGCCAAGTCAAGAAATAGAAACACATTTATTTTAAATACTGTGGACTCATTTATAATACAAAACATTTGGTCAAACAATATACTAATATGTAATTCAAACAACTGTGGACGTTTTTGTGGCATTCCTCCAGTTCCTGAGGTTGGCAGAAATATATATTGGTATTAATTGGTAGGCAGGCACTCAGTAACAAGGCTTGCAAGAGGTGCTGTCCTAACATCTTCAGTGTGGGACAGTTAATGATGATGATGTTATCCATTCAGTTCTGTCCAACTCTTGGTGATTCTAGGAACCAGGTTTCTCCCTGTCTTCTGATTTTGCACTCATTCTTTGAATTGGTCTATGCTCTGGCTGGTATCAGTTTTGACGGTGTCCAGCCACCGTGTTCTTTAATGGTCTTCTCCCAAACATGCTTTTTCAAGAGGCAACTGGGCTTTTTGGTTTTTCTTGGAAGACATTTCGCTTCTCATCCAAGAAGCTTCTTCAAGTTGCCTCTTGAAAAAGCACCTTTGGGACAACTATTACCTGGATGACTGAGAATCTCCATAGACCTTTAATGGTCTTGTTTCCTTTTGCCGCTAACCCTTCCAAGCATAATTGCTTTCTCCAGTGATGTGGCCAAATTAAGTGAGACACATTTTTGTGATTTTGCTGTGGGGCAGTTAAAGGACAGCAATTAGTGGGGTCCTCTGGCAGAATTTCTAGCCTCACAACATCATCATTTCTTGTTAATGTGGTTGGGAAGGGCTGTGTGAATCGGGGCAAAGCCTGAGACGGAGGCCTCAGCCAGCTTTGACATTGCTTGAATGAAATGTAGCCAGTGTAGTGATTCACACTGCACTGAGGACCTGTCACTCAGACTTTCTGAACCCAGATCTTGTGTTCTTCTGGAAGAGTATTGTACCAATGTCCAAAAACTGCTCCACTGACAGGTTGGTGGGGAGGAGGAGGAGGAGTGTGGAGAGATTGTTCACAGATTGGACATAGGTATAGCACTCTTCCAAAAACCACTAGACCCTTGTTCAAAAAATAGGTCATAGGCATGGCGGAAGGATTGCAGAAAAGAGCTTATGGGACACTTCACCCTTCGCTCCTTGACTATGCCTGTGTCCTCTCACTTGGAGAATTCAAGTTCCATTTTACTCCAAAGCAGTAAATGCTGCAAGGGCATGGCAGCAAATATCCATGAAAAGCAGCACCAGAAAATGACACCAGTAGGGACAAAATGAAGCCGCTATGGAAAACAAACCCACTCATTAAGGGAGGAAGAAACATTCTGATGCTGGTTATTTCTATGAATTTGTTTGCAATAGAAGGGGGGGGAAACACTATATGGTGATGGAAGAGGACATGGTGATAGGAGAGGAAAATAACCCATAACTTCACTTGTCCCAGTGAATCAGGAGAGTATTGTGAAAGCAGCTCTGCTTTCACAGAAGATAAGCAAGTTAGAAATGTAAAGAATGAGCAGAAAAACTTGATTAAGTTATAGTTCCTTCGGGGAGAAAGAATGTGATCTTGCTTTTTCCCCCCATACGCTTAATTTGGAGAAGAGGCAGCTGAGAGGCAGTGTAACAACTATCCTCAAACATTTGAATAGCTGTCCTATTAGATGATAAAGCAAAATCATTTTCTGTTGCGCTAAGGGGCAGGTTGTAGGTTCCAAATTATAGAATTCATGAATCACCTGGGTGTTTCATTCAAGAGCCTATGAGCTCCCTTTCCAGCTAGATGATTCGCAGATTTAACACACTGCCACTTCCCAAATATTATTTCTTTGTGTGTAACTGCAAATGATTTTCAGTACATTGGGGAATAAATAGTAACTTTTTGGCTGTGTATTCCATTATGTTCTGTCCACGGTGGTGGACTTGATATAGGCTTTTCCCCACTTGCAGTTTAAATTGGTGCTAGTAGGCCTTGGCAGCCCAGAATTAAAACAGGCTTTTGTTATCACATCGTGTTCCAGTAAGTAATAATTCTTACTTAAAGTGACAGAATCCTGTCACAGCAACACAGTGTAAAATAATCCATATCACTTTGAAGACTCTTTGGTGGGTGGGGAACAACTAGTTTGGGGATACACTTCTGGCTATTTTCACGGATATGGACATATTCCAAGCCCCTTTCCTGGCCAGTATGTGCCAAATGGATCCTAGAATAGATCAATCCAGAGTTCTCACTCGAGATACAAATGACCAGATTCAAGTTATTGTATTTTGGGCATGAGAACACCTAGCTCCCTGGAGAAATTTGTGAAGAAAGGTGGAAAGAAAGAGAAGATGACCAGCAGAATGGTAAAGGCATTCCATCACAGCAGTAATGGGCATCTTTGGAAGACCTGAAGGACCAAGTTACAGACAGATCCTCCTGGAGAAAATCTGTAGATGTTGCTGCTAAGAGTTGATGCCAACGTGATGGCAGATAGTCAATCAGTAGAGAATAGTAATTATAAAGGGGTTATTATAAAGGGGTTGAATACGGTATGTGAACAAAATTTAATTATTTTAAAATAATTAATTTAAAATGACCAATTAAACATTTTCTTATAATTTGTAATAATAATGCATAGAATAATCCCAAAATTAAATCAGAGTGCCCCAGTGATTTCTGGTGGTGTCCATTCTTCCAACATTAGAGTAACACCCCCTTTATCTAAGCTTATCTTCTGATCCAAGACACCACAAAACCTCTGTATATGTAACTTTATATCAGTGGTGAAACCCAAATTTTCTGTGGGTTCTGTGGGCGTGGCTTGGTGGGCGTGGTTTGGCTTGGTGGGCATGGTTTGGTGGACGTGGCTTGGTGGGTGTGGCAGGGGAAAGATACTGCAAAATCTCCATTCCCACCCCACTCTGGGGCCAGCCAGAGGTGGTATTTGCCGGTTCTCCGAACTACTCAAAATTTCCGCTACCGGTTCTCCGAACTACTCAAAATTTCCGCTACTGGTTCTCCAGAACCTGTCAGAACCTGCTGGATTTCACCCCTGCTTTATATATGGCAACAAACACAATATTTTGTTATTCATTAGCTCAGTAGAAAGTAGTAATACAATTAATTCTTGGGACATTAACAGAGATGAGACTTCAAAGGACTCACATATCCATCCAATGGAACCAAGCTTCCTTTAACATGGAATCAGGAGCCTGATAATTTCTCAGTGCATAGTTTTTGAAGAAGTGTGCCATGAATGTCATATGTATAATTGTTTTTTCTTTAACCTTGACCATGTCAGCAGTGAATAAACAATATATCTTGTTGTTAGCTTGACATGCCAGACACCTCTTGCTCAACATCAATCCACCCAGGCAGGCAAATTTCTAGACAGCCTCACTAACCAACCCAATGGCCCTGATTAGTGTCTAATCAGGATGAATCTTCATCAGTTAAGAAATGATCAATGATATGTCCTCCAGATATTTACAACTACAATTCATAGAATACGTTAGCAGTGAGCATGCTGGAAGAGATAGTGAGAATTCAAAAATATCTGAACAGCAACTGTCCAAAACTAGTGCATTCGGTCGTGTATGTTGGAAGTTTGAAGATTCTGACATGTAAATTCAGTAGTGTCTATGATTACAGAGTTGTATGCAAAGATTGTTTGATAGACTGCAAAGTATTAAAGGTTAAAATCAGTGGTTTGCATTTCATAGTTTGGAAACCAATAATCGAGGCGTAAGAGAAAGTTTCCCTTTGCATTACCCACATTTTGCTGTTCCTTAAAAAAATTGATGGCTTTTTAATTGCTTGACAATAACAATTGTAATTTTTAATTCCCATGTATTGAAATCCCTAAATGTATGTCTGATTAGAGATAGAGATCCCTATTTATTGTCAGCAGAAATGAATCTAACATAATAAAAAACCATTAGATACATATAAGATGGTTGAAAAATGAATATTCTTCTGCAAATACATTTATCACCCACCTAATTTCCCAAATTTAGAAGTAAATCACCCTCCCCTCCCCCTTTGTGGAGAGGGAACAGAAAATCAACATGATAGGGAAACCAAGAGGTGAATCCAACTTTCTTCTGAAGAATTTGGCCCTTGCAATATAAAGTTGTTTGCATGGGCTGTTTTTAGGCAATAATCTTGCCGTGAAATATATTAGCAAATGTTCTATTGAAAAGCAGGTTCACTTTTCACCTATTTTGGTTTTCAATGGGGCACGTCCATTAATTTCAAGGCAGTGAACTCTCCATGAAATTTAAGTAATTGCAGATGGTAGGGACTGGTTTATGTAATTTCCTTTGAAGTGTCTTTGAGAGACAATTGAGCAGAGCATGTTGACTCCTTTCCTGCTTTGATATTTCCCCCCTAGATACAAGCTGGTGCATGGCACATACTTATGGGTGTTTGTTGCTTTCCTGAACACTGATAATTATCATTTATGTATCACTCACTGGAAACATGAATTTAGACAGAATTCATTAACTTAAATAGAGATATGCTCGATTCAAAGGTAAAACGCTCATTATCTATTTTTATCCATTTTTTTCACTCTACAAGGCTAACGGACCAAGATGTCCATTCTGTCCTTTGATATTTGATTGTTGACCTTGAACATTCATTGTATCACTAACCTCTACATGCAAGTAGTCCTCGTTTAGCTACCACAATTGGAACCAGCAACATAATTGTTAAGCGAAGTGGTTGCTAAATGAAACTGTATCCGTGCTTACACTCTTACTTCAGTTTTCCTTTGCTTTACAAAGATGCAAAAGTGATAAATGTGAGGATTGGTTATTTTTTCATTACCGTCGTATGTGTGAACAGTTGCTAAATGAGACAGTCACTGAACAAGCACTGCCTGTGGGCTTAAATCCTACTAATCAGGGATCGAAGGAAATTTTCCTTTCTTTATGGAAGAATTGGGACTCTCACAAGGTATCCTATTGCAACCCAAGCCATGCTCTGCCTGTGGGGTGGTGATGCTGCATCCCTATCTTACAGATTCCTCACTATTGTCTTCAGATGTTATGGTAGAATCATTATCACCTGCTTTCTATTCTGGTATAACAATCAGACCCAAAACAAAATTTCAGTGATTTTAATGTTCACCGGAAAGTTTTAGTAAAAATGATACAGCAACTTTAAGCCCAAACACAACCGCAAAATGGAATGGTTTTACACATATGCAAATATGATAGTATTACTCCATACAGAAGCTTTCCTTGATCAGATAGAAATGTCCAGATTTTAGCAACCAAAGAGTTTATACAACTCCCTAGGATTGGAAGCACCATATGGTGTAATGTTTAAAAATAAATGACATCATTTTTTATTTATTTTTTAACTTCACAAATAAAGATGTCTGAAGCCAATGCTGCTTCAGGAGAACATTATCTTAAGCTTCGAGTACTTATCTAAAAGAAGTCAGAATGTAAAATGTAATGCATTTAATGGGATTTGAGGGATTATTTGCCTTAATAAACACCGGATTAGATTGGAATAAAGATGTTGACAGAGCACTAAGAAACAGAATAATACGATGCTAATGCAAAGATTTTACATCCAGTCATGCATCTTTATTATTAATCTTGACTAAGTAAATATTTTTCACTGAGCACTTCATAAATCATCCAACAACAGTATATAACAAGGAAAAGTGAGGCCTGGGGAAAGGATATGTACAATCAAGAATTTTACCTGTTCTGCCAAAGAAGAGGGTGCCAAAATTTAGGAGGCTCCAACATGGAAAAGACTTCTGAAATACAGCATAGGAGTATAAAATCTGCAAACTTACCTTGTTGCTTTACAACTTTTTTTCTTTCTACACTTTTTAAAGACACTTACCTTCCAAGTTGGACAAGCAGCAGTGAACAGCGAAACGACCAGATATTGCAAGTCACAAAAAAGACATTATTATTACAGCTACGGATCTCAGGAACCAATAATTTTAACAAAGCAAGAGGAAGGTCTGATAGGAAGGTACTGAGAGAGTGAGTCACATAACTATCAGCTTGATGTTATACCTGTAAAAGCAGGTATAACTTCGTTAAGATGCTTGGGTATCAGTATGCCTGCTTGAGGTTTAAATATAATTTTGCAGAATTGCTACCACAGAACAACAACGGGTGCTGATCTAATAAAAATTAAATAGGATGAATATGTCCAAGAAAAGAAAAGAAATGTCTAAAGTCGAAAATTGTAAGCGTAAAACTCAAAAACCTGAAGGAAAAAAAAAAGAAACAAGAGGGCACCTTTTTGAAATTCTAATAAAATTGGAAGGTGAGCCAAACCATAGGAGGTGCCAGAATATGCTTTTGCCTAGGGAGCCAAAATGTCTAAAGAGGGCCCTGCTGGAATCTCTCTGACCAATTTGGCTCCCACGAGGCTGTCCAGAATCAATTCAGTTCCCCAACCCTGCTTTAAAAGCATACTATCTCTGTAGTGATGAGATAACTCTTTAGATCAGGGGCTGAAATCTCTCGGATGGGGAGGCCTGGCTCTCAGCTGCCTCTATGGCTGTAGCTCAGCTATGATTTGCACACATTATTGTGTCTGTAGCATCTATATCAAGGAGAGAGGAGGACACATGCTGAAGAAAATCGCAGCGGTATGGCTAAAGAAAATCTTTCTGCACTCAGTACCTCAGATAAATATAATCTTTTGCTGTGCCAAGAGGGAATAATAAACAACCATATAAATGAAGGTATCCTCCCTTTGAAAGGCTTGAGGCTTTTACATCTGCTGAAGAAACACAGCAATGGCTCTCCCCTTATCTAAAAGGGGTGTGGGTGTGTGTAAAATATACCCCAACTGAGATAGAGAGCTGGGTTTCAAAGAGGAAGAGAGAATTTGGCCAAATATTATTTCTTCCCATTTTCCAGGATCATCTTCAACAGCAAGTGAAGGTGGGGGGGGGGAAGAGCAGTGTGTGCATTATGGGATGACTTGAAGTATAAAAACACAAATGTGTAATAATGGCCTTGCTGCTTTGTTGCTCTGTAACTACACAACACTTCAGAGAAAGGCTGTTTATCTCATTACACCTCCCGATGCAGAGTAGAGATTGTTCCTCAAACCTTTTAATATGCAGGGTTTGTTACCGGAGCAGCTCAATTCATATTTCCCACAGCTTTGATGGTAAGTGAACAGCAGTCACAATATTAATCAGCGGTACCCTGTCAGTGAACTCTGAGGCTAATATGATGTAGTTATGATTTTACCATCAATCAGACCTGAACAGGATCTGGAAAATCCTTGTACCGCAGCCTCCCTCAAAAAATCTAATTGTGCAAAAAGCTTCATCTGTTTCCAACATTTCTATTTTGTCTGTCAGAGGGCTTTTTAGTCTGCAGCATAGCCTTTTATTGTTAGCCTTATTGCATTAGTTTATTGGAGAACACTAGGGGGGTAGAAAGCCAACATTTCCAAGTTCCCCAGCATTTGCTTACAACGGGGAGCCTATTCAACATTTCTTTATTATTTCAAATATAGATAATCCTTATCAAAACACATGACTGTGCATAAGCTTTTAAACTATCGCTTGCAGCCACATCAACAATGGCTAGCCAACCCTGTTTTGCTATATTTCATTATTGAACAATAACATCAACAACAACAAGAAGACATATTGGAGAACTAACAAACTGACAGTGTAGAAACTGTGGGTGGGAACAGAGGGTTCTTCCACACTAATGAAATGCTTGCAGGGATTGAAGTGGCAGAAATATAGAATATATTCATGAACTGCCATAATATAAATACCACTATGAGGAGAAATAAAATATCACAACAAGCTTTTCTGCACTGAAATTGTAATCACATTCTTCCCATATATAATTATTTAATGCTATACAAGGAACCCCAGGAAGGAACGCTATGGTTACAATTGTGTAAGCATTCTTAAAATTATTATTAAAAAGAAAGTAGAAAAGCATCAGCAGATCCATAAATATTTGTACTGCTTTCCCCCCCCCCCCCATTTACTCTAGTACAAATAGTACTAGAAATATTGGTAAGGCTAGAAAAGAAGCATAGAACTAAAGTAAATTAAACATGTTTTGTGGCAGAAATAGATGTTGTTTTTGAAGCTCTAATGGCTTATATAGAATTGAATGCAACATTATGATTTTAACTTGCATTTTGGAATGTAGAGCTGAACTTTTATGTATGTGTCTATCCCTCTGAATGATGAACAAGAGACAAGTATCATAGGACTGCAGTCAACATCTTAAAGAAGTTGTAAAGCTTTCATTATGAGTCTCCTGCAAGGCACCTGTTATGTTAGTCTATCACCATAATAAAGATTTGAATGAAGGGACCTGCTTTTGCATCTATAGTAATCTGATCTCTGTGTTTCCTACACGTTTGATTGTGGCATCTTAAATATATAGAGGAAGAATTCGTGCAAAGTTTTTCTTACTACAGATGCCCATTTCAATACATGGATTCTCCCTTGTGGTTTTAAGATGAATGACATTAGAATAAATAGGAAAATCCAGTCTGCTAAATGATCACTTCCAGTTCCATTATAAAGACTTAGCACCAACTATTAGTATCACAAATGATACACTGGCATAGTTGGCTCCTAGATGGCTTAGGTTAATTATCCTCAATTGATCCAGGAGGTTAATTATCCTGCAATCAATCAACTATCTCCCTCTGTCTCTTTTTCCTCATTCCATATCCGACATGACTATGTAATATTTGATGGCAACAGCAGTTGCCATACCAACAGCAGTAACCCATTCTGATGCAGTACTGCAACATCCTAGGTTTATTCTACTCCCTGTTACTTTGCAGGAAGGAGAAAAACAAAAATGAAGAGAAAATGTTTTAAAAGTTATGAAGAAAGAAAGAATGATTGAGAAATTTTAAGCAGCAGTTCAGCCGGTCCAACATCATAATTTAGATCAGGGGTCTCCAACAATGGCAACTTGAAGACTTGTGGACTTCAACTCCCAGAATTCCTCGGCCAGCTTTGCTGGCTGAGGAATTCTGGGAGTTGAAGTCCACAAGTCTTAAAGTTGCCAAGGTTGGAGACCCCTGATTTAAAACATCTTTCTTCAACATATTCCATTTAGAATATTGGGCTTCAACTCCTATACACCCTAAACAGCATGCGTATCCTATACAGATCCTAGGAGTTTGGAGAAGTTAGACTAATTATACAGGAGTAAAAGTATAACTTATCTGGAGGCACCAGGTTGGAAAAGGCTGATTAAATGTTCTGATCAAATGCTTACCCATGGTTAAGGAAAATGATCCATGATGGAACACATGAGGCAACATCCTGGGTTAAGGAAAATATTGAGCTTGGTTCTCTTTTGCCATTTTCATTTTCTCAACAATTCTTCCTTCATTTTTTTTCTTTTCATTAGTACTGTGTAGTGGCATTGCAGAAGACCATTGTTATACTGAGGAGTTTAGTGATGTAGTTTGATTGCTCCTTCATAGTAAGAAAAGTCACTTGATCACTACCCTGACACTTGACAAAAGTTACCTTTATTTGTTACCTCTTTTTTCTCCTGTATTGTCCTACCCTTCTATAGTTGCAAAACCCAGATGATTTCCAGTCACAATTCTGGATAATATTAATTATGAAAAGAATGGCTATGAGCAAATGTTTTTTGTAGGAACTGTCTTATTCCAGGTTCAAATACTAGTCATCCATTGACTGGCAAGGTTTCACCTTCCCTAACAAATAAAGAGGCATGAGCTGTTGGTCTGAGCTCTGAACTTGGCAATTTGGTTGCAAATGTTTCATCACCATTCGAGGAGACATTGTCAGTGCACTTTGAATTGTGCTCATCTGTCAGAACACTGGCCTGTTCTGATAGACGAGCACAATTCAAAGCCCACTGACGATGTCTCCTTGAATGGTGATGAAACATTTGCAACCAAATTGCCAAGCTCAGAGCTCAGACCAACAGCCCAACTACCAACCCGAGCTACTTATATTCAAATACATTTCAAATAAAGAGGCATATTTTGGCAGGGTAGTGATGATTTTTAGCTGGAGATAACACCGGAAGCAGATTCTGCAAACAAAACATGAGCTGTGCTCTTTTCACCAGAAAGCAAATAAGAAAATATAATAGGCAGTCAGAACAGACATAATAGTGGAATAAAATACTAGATAAAAAGTAGTGAGGAGTGAAAGGGGTAGGACTGAATTCTTCTCTTTACCACCAAATATTTGAAGCAAAGAATTAACCAAATATTGCAGGATCCAATCAGGGGATTAATCTTCCAAGCATTCTGGAGCCCAACCTCAGGGAATTTCTCTCTAGTAGGGTATGGTTTTAGGAGGTGTACTAAGGACAAGAACTTAGGAGGCAAGGGCTTGGCAGGACAAGGAAAAGATAGTCAAAAATTTAATAGCCAGCCATCAACACACCAATCAACAACAAGAAAAGCACACACAATGAGGCAACCTATAAATTCCACACACAGAATAGTCCAAAGTCCACACTCTGCTAGAGAGAAATTCCCTGAGGATGGTCTCCAGCACGGGTCCGAAAGCTTGGAAGATTAATCCTCTGATCCCGGTGACCGACCCAAATTGGATCCTGCAACATTATCCTGGGACACCTATATTCGCCTTCATTCGTAAATATTCCTCTTCATTTATGATAGGAAGATCCTTCTTACTCATCTCCTCAAACAAGATGTGAGGATTCTGCTTGCCACATGCATAAATACACGAAATATACTCATAAGTTTTCCAAGGGATTATTTGTGCTATCAACACTTGTTGCTTCCTGTCTTAAACATCTGTGTTTAAGGTCTCAATATAAGGAAATGAAAGGCTAACCTCACACCCAGATGAAGGATAAAGGGTTTTTTTGGTGGGGAGGGTAATCTTAATATTAATTTGGCACCGCAAAAATCAAACACCACGAGACAGAAATCTTTTTATTACTACATAAACGTTTTGAAATAACATCTTATTGTAATGTGTGCATTTATATTTGATATTTAATGACTCTCAAGCTTTGCATTTGATTTCCCTCTGCTTTGCAGAGAAATGGAACATATTTTTGCTAAGATGGTTATGGGTTTTTTGTTTTTTTGCAGCTGCTTCATGACAAATGGAAAAAGCAAAGAACAGTAAATCAGGCAAGCAATGCTGTGGATTATATAGTCTTTAAAGTAGCATATTTTAATAACATCTCAAATTATAAAGTTTCAAGTGAATTCATCCAATTTGATGCTCAACTAAACCAAAGCCACCGAAGGCTGACAACATGCAGAAACCATCGGACTGATTTCTCAGGCGGATTACAAGAAACCACTCTGTGCATTTATTCATTCAGCAGTTTAGGGACGAGGGATGATACAGCCCCCGCTTTTTTAAATATGCATGTTAGGGAACGTTTCATTTCCCTGTACATGAGGCAAACAGCTGAATGTTACTGCAAAGTGATTGTAACCTAATAAAGAATAGCTGCGTGCAATGAGGAAATAACAGTAGCATCCTGTCAGGCACACGAAGGAAAGAATGCAGTTTTGGAAGTACTGAAGTTGGTAACAGGTTGGAATGACAAAAACAGGATGTTGGATTATTCTTACAATTAGGTGAAACAGCCTTCAATCCCCACCCCACCCACTCCCAGCCCAGCTTGCCAACAAATTGCTTCCATTTGTGATATTGCAGAAACTGCCTCAAGAGAGTTCTGTGGGGCTGCAAAGCCAGCACTGACACTGTAACAATATCCAAACACGGAAGCAGAAAACCCTTGCTAAGACATTTGTTTAAATGAAGCCAGGCAACCCCCTCCATTCCTACCGCTATCCCCAGCCCCACCCTAAAAAATGCATTTTGGGTTCATATTTCTCAGGCCAAATTTTGCTCTTGAGTGCCTGGAACAAATATCGTTTGAAATGAAGAGGAATTCGGCCCCAGTGTTGTACGATGGCATCATAAAGGAAAGGGTGGTCCAAGGCATTTGGCTGGCAAAGAGGAATATGAAATCCCCTTCTTTCCCAATTGAAGAAGCAAACCTAATACAAATTGGATTTTCTGCGTGGGGATCAGCAGACTTCATTCTCCATAACCCCTGAATACAGCAAACTAAGAGAGGAGGTTGGAGGGAGGCTAAGCCATATTTGGCAATCTCTTGCTATCGCCTATTATCATCTGAGGAAAATGCCTCGTAGGCCTGGCCCTAGGCAAAGGGGCGTGCATAAGCGCACCAGCGTGCCTACCCTCCCTGTCCTAATGTTCCCTTTTATTCGTATCCATTTCATGTATTCATAACTATGTTTATACTTATATCTGTTATCTAATACATGCTTGATGAAATAAATAAATAAATAAAAATAAAAGGGACTTAGAAAACTCTCCTTGTTTGTCCAATATAATTGGAAGTGCTAGGACTGTCCTAGAAACAGAGACACCCAGAAGATAATGTATCATGACTCTGTTAGCTATGTATTTGGCAAGGATGAGCAGATGCCTTACATATTAAACTCCACTATATAATGTGATGGCAAACATGGTGGGCAGAGAGATTTGGAGGAATTCCTGGATTATCAGTAGAACCTCTCAGATGGAGGAACACTAACCAGGAATCTCCATAGCAGGTCTTTGTTGACATCTGTGTAATCAGAGGTGGGTTCTTACCGGTTCTATCAGGTTCTTTAGAACCGTTAGTAACTCAGCGATGACATCACGGAGCCGGTTCTGTTGGTGTCTCCGTGGATTTTGCTTCTGCGCATGCACAGAAGCTAATTTTTGCTTCTGTACATGCGCAGAAGCTATTTTTTGATTGCTGCATGCACGGCGCAACCCTGAGCGAACTGGCAGCAAAAGGATCCAGAACTCACCTGTGTGTAATGCACACCCAGCAGGAGTATGACAACTCCAGCCGATATGTGCACCCCCATGCCCTACTCAAGTGGCAGAAGTGTTTTGTTTAAATACCCCTATTAAAAACAAAATCATCAGAGTTAAAACAGTGGTCTAAATAACAAAACTACATGATATGGGAGAATACTTTGCAGGGTTTTTTCTTTTTTTCTTTCTTTTTTCTTACTTTTTTTTTTTTTTTTTGACAATGGAAAGAGTTGTCAAGGAGCATTGTTCAGATTGATTTAGATCAGAGGCCTTTTTCTGACACAGTTTGCCTGATTGAAATCTTATGCCAGATTTAATGCTATGGATGCCAAGGACACTTAGCTATTTCATCCGCATCAAAATGATCGGTTTTGTGTTGACTTGTTTAGCACCTTCAGAGCATGAGGAAAAATTGAGCAGGAGCAATACATAGAGGAGCTGTCCTTTTGTCGCTGCTGCCTTCAGTCTGATCTAATTCTCTTCCCCCTGGAGCAATATACATCTGGGATTAAACAGACAGACACACACCAGAGGTGGGTTCCTCCCGGTTCGTACCGGTTCACCCGAACTATAGCGACCCGCTGGTGACGTCACGGTGATGTCACGGACCCGGTTCTGTTGGTGCCAGTCCGTGGGCGCCGCCATCTTTTTTTTGGAATATTTTTTGGGGGAATTTTTTTGGGGGGAATTTTTTTTCGGGTTTTTTTTCTTCTGCGCATGGCTTTTGGGGGGGGGTTATTTGGGGGGGATTTTTTTCCAGGGGTTTTTTTTTCTGCGCATGCGCAGAAGCCGAGTTTCCGGCACTGCGCATGCGTCGCCATCTTGTTTTCAGCTTTTTTTTAAAAAAAATTCAGATTTTTCGGCACTGCGCATGCGCGCACCCACGAGGCGCGGCCACGCGGCGCGGGAGGAAGCGAACCGGCAGCAAGGTAAGTTAGAACCCACCCCTAACACACACATATAGCTAGATTCAGAAATTCCCTGTGGATAGGATGTGATCCACAAAGTGGTTTTAGGCATCTAAAATTGCTATATTTCAGCCCCATACATTCACATTGGCAAGGTGAAGATAATAGCATTAAAGGGATTCCGGTAAGATTTGCTAAGACTATGGATATGAAATATTTCCTTGTTCTACAGCATAAAAGCAAATGAGATCCACTGACGGACAGACTAATAAAAAAAGAATATCTCACAAAAGGAAGCCAAGAACTCTTTTAAATCAGCTTTTTAATATAATTTTCCCCAACCTATACTTTTCCAAAGCTGAGCATTATGGGAACTGGGTATGAGAAGGCTGCTTTCCTAACATCAGTGTGGTCTCATCTGGAATTCAGATGTTGTTGTGATGTCTACAGTACACATCTCTTGACAATATGTCAAATTAAAAAGAGGAAAAGGTTCTTCTTGGGCTTCTTAAAAGCATTCTAATTTTCTTCAGTTAAAAGTGGTCTGATTTACAAAGAGATCAGAAAATACCTCTTCATCTCCCTGATACTTATCCAGGAAAGGACAAGCAGGCAGCCCACCTTTTCTTTTTTAACAAATAAACAAACCAGGTTATAATTTGAACTTGTAGCATAATTTTACCATATAACCCCACGAGCCCTAAGAGGTCATGTGTGTTTGCGTCTAAGTTGGGATCTGTTTGGCGTAACAGCCCCATCGATCATGTCAGCAGCCAACAACAGCTGGGCAGAGGTGATTTGTTAGTTACCCTGCTTTTCCTTGCTAACATCTGAGTACTGCAAAGCATGATGGGAACTGTCTGAGCAGAAAGAAAGCAAACCGCAATAGGTTGATGGCGGTGTAGCTCTAGGTAGTATAAGAAACAAGCATCTATAGTATGGGAATTAAATAAACTGCCTGAGGTTCTATACGTGTTTGCCTGCGTCCCTCTCTGAACACTTGCTGTTGTTTTCCAAAACAGATTTTTATTTTTATTTTCTCAAGTCTCCCTGGACTTCATTTGCTATTCTTTTCTTCTTCCCTCACCACTACTCTTCCTCAGATATGTATCTTTTTCTCTGGTTTTTTTTTTTTTTACCAGTGTCTCCATCAGGATAAAAGGGGCCCAGAGTCATAACACAAGACTGACAATCTGTAAGAGAGGAATAAGAGGGCAAGAGAAATGCTATACTGTACTGTCTTGTGGTTTCAGCTGACAGTGGTTGTAATGGGACACAATTACAGCCCCTCTTCTTAAGACTTCCCTTCATCTTTCAGCATTACTTAACAGGACATTGCACTCTATGATCCATGAATGTCTGTTTCTCAAGTGCAGCCACTGCATAGTTGGAGTGATTTTGCTGAATTTGTCATGTCAGCTGAGCGCTGCTGCCATGATTAACTTTATCCTGCAGCCGTTTATATACAATTTCTTCAGTTCAGGAACGATACTTAGACTAGTTAAGCATATAACATTCCATTACTAAATACACTAATTAGAAAATAAACTCTTCTAATTTCAGTAAGATTTATTTTCTTGGAGATGTGTTTAAAATTGAACTGAAACGTAATGAAAATCCTTGATTCATAACATTGTTCTAGTGAATTGTTTTTCAATCAGTATTTCCTGTGAGTTTGTTTTTCAATCAGTATTTCCTGTGAGTTTCACCTAATTCAGTCTGTCTTGTGCAGAGACCAGATTAAAACAAATTTATTCACTAATTGGTGGAACTCCTCACCTTCGCTTACCACAGCTGCTTGTGGCCTCATCTCTTACTGCCTGGCATTCCTTGTCAGTCAGCTGGTTCACACACAAAAAGGAGATTAGTGTCTGGAAACTGGTTCAGTGAAGCAAACCAGTGATAATGCAAATAGCAAAAGGAATACTCGGATTCAGAAAACTGACAATGGTGAAGAGGTCTCAGATACATTTACAGACTGTGAGTTGAACTGAGCTCTACTAAGCAGAACTAGGATCTGATATAAGCAGCCCTCAAATAAAAAGAAAAATGGAAAATGCAAGAACAGATACCTAAAGAAGGATTTCATTGAGATGAAAATCTACTCTTTCCTAACCTTTAATGCTACTAAAGACCTTACTTGACCAGTAAGTTTGTGACATGAGTTGCTATTATGGCATGGGTTAAATAAAATAATTAAAGTGGTAAAGAAGTAGTGAATGTGGTACAAAGTTTAGTTTTAAAATACCTTTAAAAATAAATGGATGGGAATGTAGCTCTAATGATTATCTTATTTGCCAAGAAGATGAACTCCTGTATTTTCAAGGATGAAAATGTAGGGTGGAAGTATCCATTTATATGAGTGATCCCTGCAATTTCTAAACATTATTTCATAGCCCCCAGTTGAAGAAATAATCCATAATGGTAAAGATTGCTTTAAGTGAATGTTTTCCTATAATGTGAAGTTTACCACAATTATGGTTGGTCAATCAGCTAGATATTTAGGCTGGATTTTCCATTTTTATCCATTTATCAAGTCCTTCCCAAGGACCTGGGATAGCCATATGTTGTTTGATGTTGTTAAAGGTATTGCTGCAGGATGTAAGCTGTTCCAAGTAAAGCTGCCTTTTGCAGCTGAGGGAGATTTTGACTATTATTATGATTATGATTATGATTATGATGATTATTATTATATTATTATCATCATCATCATCATCTTTTATTCATTAAACATGAAATTCAGTCAACTGAACATTTAAAGATGTGTCATAAATACCATTGACTGGTGCTAATGGTTGATATGGGTTGCTGCCAGCATCCTAGGTATCAACCAAGTATCTTCTTAAAATATATGATGTTCCGAGTAGTGCAGTTTTTTGCAGTTCCGCTGGTATTATTGCAGGAAGCTGCAATTTCTTGATGTGTTTTGTGAAATTCTTGGACATGGTACCAAGTGCCCCAATGACAATGGGTATCACTGTTACATGTTTCATCCATAGCCGTGTAGTTTCGATGGCCAGGTCGCGATATTTCATAATTTTGTGTGGTGCTTTTTCTTCGACTCTGGCATCTCCTGGTACAGCGATATCAATAAATTGTACTCTTCGGCCCTCGACAACCGTGATATCTGGAGTGTTGTGTTCCAAATGATGATCCGTCTGTATGCGAAAGTCCCACAAGATCTTCACCGTCTCATTTTCGGTAACTTTTTCCACTTTGTGCTCCCATGACTTTTCTGATACAGGTATGTTGTATTTTTTACATAATGACCAGTGGACTAATTTAGCAACTCGATCATGCCTAGCTTTGTAATCAGTTTGCGCGATTTTGCTGTATTCACATATTAAGTGTGAAACAGTTTCAACTTTGTTGTTGCAAAGTCGGCAGTTTGGATTGTCAGTGGATTTTTGTATCTTCGCTTTCATGGCATTAGTTTGTAGTGCTTGTTCTTGAGCAGCGAGTATTAAACCTTCCATTTCTTTCTTGACGGTTCCCATCTTAAGCCATGCCCATGTAATGTTGTCATACATTTTCCTTCAATGTTTTTCAAGTGTTGTCCATGCAAAGCTTTGGTTTTCCATCTATTTAATCTGTCATCCAGCTGTTTTTCCTTATATTCTGCCTTTGTTTCTGTTGTTTTTATAATGTTCTCCATTTTCACAGCCTGCAGCAATTTTTCTGTACTTTGGTTCACATAATCATTCAAACTTCGTTTTTCTTCTTCTACAGTTTGATGGATTTGCAATAGCCCTCTGCCTCCTATTTTTCTTGGCAGGTACAACCTGTCGATGTCACTTCGTGGATGTAAAGCGTGGTACATATTCAAAAGTTTGCGTGTTTTCCGGTCCAAGTTTTCCAGTTCAGCAAAAGTCCAGTTGATTATTCCAGCTGAGTAGTGTATCACTGGAACTGCCCATGTATTATTGGCTTTAATTATGTTTCCAGCATTCAGCTTTGTTAATTATGTTTCCAGCCTTCCGCTTTGATTTTCATCTTTTGCGGACCCTCCTGATGTATTCCTTTTGTGTTGACTCTTTGACTTTTCCATTCAAGATGTTATCTGCTTCCAATATGCCTAGGTATTTGTAACCGTCATCCTTTGCTAATGCTTTCACTATGCTTCCATTTCCCAGGTTTTTTTAAAAAAAAAAACCTTTATTAAAATTTAAAATATACAAATACTTCTATGATGTAAATACGTCCATAATGATTAAACAATTCAACATCGTTATGACAGTACACAAATCTTAACTCTATTCTTATATTCTCAGATATTCCTATTTGATCAAATATATGTAAATACAATTTATGTCTTATTTTGATCTATATATTTCCTATTTTTATTTTCTATCCATTGATACCAGTTTTCCCATGTTGAGTAATATTCCGAGTCTTCCTTATCATTTAATTCTATAGTCAGTTTGTCCATTTCTGCACATTCAAAAATTTTTCGAATTATTACATCCTCTGTTGGTATAGTGGACATTTTCCAAGCTTATACGAATACAATTCTTGCTGCTGTAGTAATATGGATAATCAAATATTTAATCTTTTTAGAATATTTTCCTTTAATGATCCCCAGCAGAAACAATTCAGGCTTCAATTCTATTTCTCTTTGTGTAATTTCACTTAGCCATTTTTGTATTTTATCCAATATTTTTTAATTTCTGGACAAAGCTACCATACATGAAAAAAGGTACCTTGCGCTTTTTTACATTTCCAGCAATTAGAGTTTAAATTGGGATACATTTTTGCGAGTTTTGCTGGGGCTAAGTGCCACCGATAGAACATTTTATACTGATTTTCTTTGTATGCGGCAGATTTTGTTAAAGTATAATTTTTCTTCCAAATTTTTTCCCAATCTTCTAGCTCAATATTATGTCCCACATTTTTAGCCCATGCTATCATTGGCCCCTTTACAATCTCCTCTTCCAAATCAAAGTTTAACAAGTAATTACAGTGGGGCAAAAAAGTATTTAGTCAGCCACCAATTGTGCAAGTTCTCCTCTCTTCCCGACCTATTAATAATTTGTCTAATTGTGTTGGATTCAGTTCAAATCCAAATTCCTCTAGATCTTTTTTGTATCTCGATTGTAGCTGGAGATACGGCCACCAATCTATTTTTATTCCATGCTCCTTTAATTCTTGGTTGGATTTTAATCTTCCCTCATTATCCAAGATTTCATTATATTTTAACATTTTGGCCCTGTCTAATGTATTAGGGTGAATCATAGCCTCCATAGTGGATAACCAGCCCAGTATTTTAAGATAATGCTTCTTCCTGATTCCCTCCCAAGTATGTATCAGCGAATCTCGCAGTGTGTGTCTATGGAAGTATGAATGTTTTTTATTTCTGGCGTTCCATATGAATGCACCCCATCTGAAGATCATGTCCTTCTAAAGTTAAAATTCTCTTGTTTTTCAAGTTTATCCATTCCCTGACCCACACCAAACTTGCTGCTTTGTAGTAGTTCTCCCACGCAGGGAGTCCAAAGCCACCTCTGCTTCTACTATCCTGTAATGAAGTTAATTTTATCCTCGCCTTTTTCCTGCCCACACAAATTTCATAATCTTCTTATTTAATTCTTTAAAAAAGTTCTTGTCTAATTTTATGGGAATCGTTTGAAATAAATAGAGCAATTTTGGTAAAATATTCATTTTAATTGTTGCGATTTTCCCTAATAATGACAGTTGTAATTTTCCCCATCTTTTTAAATCTTCCCCTATTTGTTGTATTAATTTCATGTAATTATAATTTATGGCTCACTGACACACATTAGTAAGGGGTTGTTTTTTTCTTCCAAAACTATGGGACTTTGTGGCTTCCTATTACCAGAATTTGTGGCTTCCCATTACCAGAATAATGTACTACAGTATGGTTTATCTATGAATTGTCTTCTATTGATTTTCACGGCACTACTAGTTTTTGATTAAATCAAGGTATCTATAGACTCTTTAGTATTGAGTGTTCTGCTTCATGTGGTCTTAAGGTTTCTAAAATTAAAATCTATCTATCTGTTTTATTTGTCATTTATTTGTTTGGCTGTGGAAGTTTAGTTCCTTTTATTTCCCCATTTAGTCTAATTCTTTGTAATAATATTTCTAGACTCAGGATGAAGAGCAGAGATGACAGTGGACAACCCTGCCTAATTCCTTTCATTATCTTGAATGAATTTGTGGTCTCCCCAGTTCTATACCTTCTATTTTTCCTCGCTGCATGGATAATATAGCACATTTTTCAAGTCCAAAGTTCATTTTGATGTCTCTGCTGAACAATTGAACTGTGTTGAGTATTGATTTAAGTTCAGTGGGGCTTTTTGCATACATTTTTAAGTCATCCATGTATAGTAGATGCTTTATCTTGTCATGTTGGCTTGAGATTTGGTATCCCAGTTTTGTGTTTCGTAGGATTATTGTCAGTGGAATTAATGCGATGCTGAACAGTAGTCTTTTATTCATTAAACATGAAACTCAGTCAACTGAACATTTAAAAATGTATCACAAATATTGTTGTTGTTGTTGTTGTTGTCATTGTCATTGTCATTGTTATTATTACATTTGAAAATGCCATTTTCAGGTCAGAAGAGAAAAGGTGATCTTCTTGTAATCAATCCACGCCATATTTAAATTCATTTTTCTTCGTTTTGCATTTTTTAGTATCATTTTGTCAATGAGCAGCTGATCTTTTGTTCCTCTTGATTTTTTATAATTTCCTTTTTGTTCTACTGGATACAAACGGTTTTCCATCAGATGATTGAATACTGAATTTGCCAGTATTCTTGTAAAAAGTTTGAACGTTGTTGGCAGACAAGTAATTGGGCGATAGTTGCTTGGTTCTGTGCCCTTTTCTGGATCTTTCATTATTAAGTATGTTCGGCCAGCTGTTAACCATTCTTCGCTTGTTGCATTTTGAAGCATTTTATCAAATTGAATGACCATGCGATGATGGAGGCTGGTCAGGTGTTTTAGCCAGTATCCATGCAATTCATCCAGGCCAGGTACACTCCAGTTCCTGACCTTCTTTGCTTGTTTTGCAACCATGTCAGTTATTACCGTGTTTCCCCGAAAATAAGACCCTGTCTTATATTTTTTTTGAACCCTGAAATAAGCGCTTGGCCTTATTGCCATGCACTCAAAAGCCCGATTGGGCTTATTATCAGGGGATGTCTTATTTTGGGGGAAACAGGGTATAATATTTTCCATTTTGTTTCGTGTTGTTTGTTGTTGAATATCTTTGATCCAGAAGGCAGTTTTGTTGTATAACACTGGGTTTTCCCACAGTTCTTTCCAAAAGTTCAAAGCTTTTTCTTTACATGGGTGAACATTAATTTGCACTCAATTTTAATCAAGGAATCGGTAGAAGAGGTGTTGGTTTCTTCTGAATTGAACATTTTCATGATATTGTTTTATTCATTCTTCGTATCTTTCAATTTTCTTTGCTATTGCTATTACACGTTGTTTTATTTCTTCCATGATTTCCATTATTGTTTTTTCCTCCAGGTTGTATTTTTTTTTGTAAACTATTTTTCAGCTTTTTGTTCTTTTATTATTATTGTTGTTGTTATTGTTATTGTTGTTGTTACTACTACTACTACAACTGGTCGCACAGTTAGCCAGATGTTTAGATTAGATTTGACATTTTTATCATTTATCCAATTATTGTTGTTCTTATTTAGATGACTCTCCCAGTTTTATCCTTAAGAAAAGCCTGGGAACAAGATTGTGAGATAATAACTGTCAATGTTCATTCATTAATACAAAGGTGCTTTTTCTTTTTTCTTTTTCTTTTTTTAATTTTTTTTTAAAACAACAAAACATAACAAATATCAACACGCAACATATATTCCCTTTTTACAACAGTTTCGTAACGGTAGTATTCTATTATTTATAATTCCCCCCCCGATCTTCTTTAAGTATATTTATCCTTATTGCAACGCGCTCTACATGGGGCTACCCTTGAAGAGTGTGAGGAATAAATACTTTGCAAGAAAGAAGAAGTCCTATGGAACTTGGAAAAATGGAAACTAATAATGGTAGATTCACAGAAGAAGTCAGTATCTCAGTTTATTGTATCTTTAAACTGAAATACTGGCTTCTGCTATGAATCTACCAGTATTAGTTTCTATTTTTCCAAGTTCCATAGGGCTTCTCCTTCTTTCCTGCAAAGTACTGTACATAACATTACAGGTTATCTTCGAGATCGCCTTCTACCGCATATCTCCCAGCGACCGGTAAGATTCCACAGGGTTGGGCTCCTCCAGGTCCCGTCAGGTAAACAGTGTCGGCTGGCGGGCCCATGGGGGAGGGCCTTCTCTGTGGCTGCCCCAGCCCTCTGGAACCAGTTACCTCCTGAGATCCAGACCACCCCCACCCTGCTGGCCTTCCGAAAAGCGGTGAAGACCTGGCTGTTCTGGCAGGCTTGGGGCCATTGATCTCGTCTCTGTAATTGGCGAGATCCGGCCATGAAACGGTGTGTATGAGTTTTTAACTGTTTTGAAATGTTTTTATTATGTTTTCTTTTAATAGTTTTTTATATTGTTGTAAGCTGCCCAGAGTCCCTTGGGAGTTGGGCGGCATAGAAATATAATATATAATAATAAATAATTATTATCCCATTATCCCTTATTTCACAAAGGTGCTTTTTTAAGAGGCAACTGGACTTTCCGGTTTTTCTTTCAAGACATTTCGCTTCTCATACAAGAAGTTTCTGAGCTGAAGAAGCTTCTTGGATGAGAAGTGAAACGTCTTCAAAGAAAAACCGGAAAGTCCAGTTGCCTCTTGAAAAAAGCACCTTTGGGACAACCATGATCTGGATGACTGAGAATCTCCCTAGATGTTCGTTCATTAACATTATGACAGAATGAGGATTAAGCTTCGGATCTACCAGTCTTAGTCTAACTATTAAATCTACAACTTTGTAAGATAGCTAGCTATCATCATGCTGTAATTCTACATTAATAGGATGTAGGGAACAGGATGGAGAGGCAATGTCTTGTTTATGGTAAATGAACTAGAATTTGAACTGGAAACATCTTCAATTACTGAGCATCCTTTAAAATACCATATTCTACTAGTCCCTGTTTATCCATGAGAATATTTATTAGCAGGCCCTTTTATTGCCATGTCCATTTCCCTGAAGAAGGAATTTTGCAATTAGTAGCAGCAAAGAAAGATATGTCTGAAAGGATAATTTAGAATGCATTCATCACAGATATATCGCTAATAATGACAGGGACAATGGCTAATGGAATGAAACCCTCCTGGTACTGACTAACATTCTCATATAAAATATCTTCAACATAGCTGAAAGAAATGTAGCTGTGCTAGACAACAGCTTACGCATATTTTTCTCCATTATTTGCCTTGCTTGCCTCATTACAGAATGAACTCAGGAATCAAATTACTCACTGTAAACATGTGCCCTACAAAGCAAATCTGAAAACTGCTGAATCCTGCTGAAATGGGCCTGACATATGTAGGACATCCGTTTTAAATTATAGATATCAGTGGAAAAAGAACTCTTGCCTATGTCTATTACCCATAGATCTCAACCCTAACTTTCCTGATGACACAGAAGTATTCCTTTTTAAAAAAACAACAACAATTATTTTCATTTACTTTCCCTAGCATATCAAAATACTCAAAATAAACATTAAAATGCAAATGATCTATACATTTAAAGGCAAAGATCCAGGATAGATATCCCCCTAAGAAATCTAAGCAAATTAATCCTAATTATGATTCCTTGGGCAGAAAAACTGCCTTTGTACTGGTATAAAAATGCAGGATTAACCTTAAATTTATTTATTTATATAGGTGCCCATCTCAGTCACTGACACTAGAAAGCTAGCAATTAAAATTTGGTTGAATTTTGTGTCAAGGATGATTATAGAGCACGGGTGTCAAACTCGCAGTGTCACGTTGCCGTCACATGACGTATCACAATGTTTTCCCCTTTGCGGAGCTGGGGTGGGCTTGGCCTGTGTGTGACGCATCTGGCCCGCGAGCCGCCAGTTTGACACCCCTGTTATAGAGTGTCCAGGAATTCATTGTAATATTATTTTTTCCAGGATTTTGTCAGATTTCCTGAAAATTCAGGGAGATTCATAGCCGCTCAAAAGATATAGATGGCATGACACTTGACTTGATTCCTAGTGATTCCGTGAAACAACCATGCAGTTTGTTTTGTATCAATCCAGACATGTTTTACTTTTTGTTTTGTTCATGGATGATAGCAATAGCAATAGCACGTAGACTTATATACCGCTTTACAGTGCTTTACAGCCCTCTCTAAGCAGTTCACAGAGTCAGCATATTGCCCCCAACAATCTGGGTCCTCATTTTACCCACCTCGGAAGGATGGAAGGCTGAGTCAACCTTGAGCCGGTGAGATTTGAACCGCTGAAGTAGCCTGCAGTACTGCACTCTAACTGCGCCACCTCGGCTCTGATGTCCAGCCTACAGCCATTTTACTGAACAGGGGTTCCAGCGGGGATTGTGCTTCAGCTTCAAGCAATATATGAAACTCAGGCTGGAAACAGGATAACAGACACTGCTTCAGCTTCAGATCATTTTGGAATCTAGCTTAAGGTGAAATCAGGTCACCATTCGCCAGATTGGCTGTCCCTGTGTCTACTGAAAAATATTTTGTCCAGTTTCTGTAACAATGGCAACCCATTAAACAACTAGAAAGCATGATACCAAGGTCCTTCAGGTTAGGCAGAAGCATAGTCCACCAACGCAGTCACAAGGTCAAGGAAATCAAGAGGGTTCCAATGTGGCATCAGATCATCAGCATAGAGAGCAGAAGGGGCTGAAACAACCACTATCCCTAACCTTCTCTTTTCCCTTCTTGCCTTTTCAAAGTTCCAGATCCTGCAGCTGAGTCAATTAGAAGGCAACTACTTCTCCCTCTCTGCCCTCTGAAGGGTGGAACAGACTTCTCCGGCATTGCAGATCAGGGAACGTATTCATCTGTCATTCAGGGACGGTTGCATGGGTTTTCCATTTATATTTCTGCAAATGTAATGATCTGGCTTAGGGAAGCACTCAAATAGCAAAGCACAGTATAGGAAATCAATCCAATCAGCACACACACACCTTTGCATAATGCGCAGTTAGGCTTTGGGAGGTGTGCGCATCAGCCCGTCTGCAGACAGCTGCAACCTATGCTTACCCATCAACCCCTTCGCAGCATAGGTATGCGGCAGCGGTTATGAGCAGTAGTGGCCAAATCTAAATCTTCCTTTAGACTTGACCTTGCCCCTGCTCCAGCCTTTGCTGATCTATTTGGCAGGCATGGCCCTCTCTAGGACTGGGGGTTGTGGCTTGGAATCAGGCCTCAGTGGATGCATTCATGGGAAGAGAAGGGCTCTGGATTATGTTAGTCTTTACCTTCAGGCATCTCCTCCTCTGAGGAGAAGGCACAAGCTGACTATGACTAGTTTACAGCCTTGCCTGTTAAGCTCTCAGAATGTCTGTGGAGAGGGGACTGAGGCTGGTATTATTCTCAAATAACAGCTGACAGTCCCTATGAGTCAGGAGTGGCTTTAAAATGGGCCTTATTTCCTGGAGCTGCTGGGAGAGTGTTCCATGCGTTGTTGCCTAAGTCATGCAAAAATACAGAGTTATTACATAGAGACCTTGCATCAGTAAAAACAACCTGAAATCAAGGTTCCAGTAAAATCCAGTATTCACAACCCAGGGAAGAGGAGAATGCGTAACATCTTTCCCTTGTACAGGCCAGCCCAATATCTCCCATCATATTTTCCTTCACCAATCATTGTGGTGATCCCAGATCAGCCTTCATTTCCCCTGCCTACCAACACAAGCTTTCTGGAGCATC
The DNA here is from genome assembly GCA_003457575.1 of Thermophis baileyi. Lineage (NCBI taxonomy): Eukaryota > Metazoa > Chordata > Lepidosauria > Squamata > Dipsadidae > Thermophis > Thermophis baileyi. The sequence goes on along the minus strand of QLTV01001483.1, from coordinate 8,168,714 downwards.
CTGGGACAATGGCCTCTGACTTCCTTACACTCCTGCCCAATTCTGGGGCATACAGTCCAGCTTTCTAGCTGTTGGCCACCTGTGCTATATCTACTACATCAACCTCCAAGGCTCCTTGTCCCAAATAATTCCAAAGATCCCACAGTTCTACTTCCAGATAGGCCCTTCTTCCACTTATGGTTCAAAATGCCCCCCCCCATTCTTCATGGGGGTCTTTTTCTTCTTTCCATCCCTAATTTCCAAAAGGTTAAACAACCATCCACTCTACTTAGGGACTAAATGTTATGTCACTGGTCCCAACCCAAACACCGGCAAATCAAAAAAGAACATAGGAGATCCACCCATCTCAACCTACCAATCTCCTTGCAATGACAGCAATGTAGGAGTGGCAAAACCATGGCTTTCCAGCCCGCATTATATTGGATTGGCTGTCCTCTAGCCTTCTCTTCATCCAGAGTCCCATCACAAAAAGGGACAGCGGCTTTCTCAATAGTGGTGGTGGCCTTCAGTCTTCTACCACCCACCGGTCTATAAGATAAAGAAGAAATGCTACTATTGCTTCTGTTATACTATATAACCAGCAGATGAAACTCTGTCAAACAATTGGCTTCTGCCAATTCTTTAAATGCTATGAGCAAAACTATGCAAGCGAGTGGATGAAGGGAAGAAAACATGGACATTTTGCATTGGGTGGTAGAATAAACCTGAAGTCTATCATCGTGGGTGTTTCCTTTACCCTATTCCTTTGACTCTTTCACCTCAAAAACTGAGGGGAAATGAAGTTACACAATGGCAAACATGTGGTGGCAGGTGCAAACCCACACCCTATCTCATAAAGGAGGTTTCTGGCTTGTGGAGGAAATGGTTTTCGAAGACGAATTTTAGACAAGACAGATGACTCCAGCAACCGAGAGAAGTCTGTTGAAGGCATGTGGTTACAGGAGAGTTCCACCACTTGGAACAAAGCCAGGGAGCACACATCATGCTCTGGGACAGCAAACAGCTCAGGAGCTACCAGGAAATGGCCTCGGTGATTTAATTGTACTTTTCAGCATCCTTAACATTAGGTTACTTGGGAAGGAGAACAGGAAGAGAATCATATATTGTTCGCAATATGTAAGCAATGTTTTCATTTTTACTTTTGTTTTTTACTTTGCCATGTATTAACATTTCCAGTGAAGGCTTAACTTCCCCTTGTTGTTGTTGTTGTTGTGGTTTTTTTTTTTTGTAATCACACACTGATTTCATGACTAAAGTAATTAAACTTAAAGACATGGCAGTACCTGGAGACAGGGAGAAGAGAACAGAAGGAACTGGAGACGATAACAAAATACAGACCTGAAAATAAAAATAGAACGACTGTGGCAAAAGCAAACAAAGGTAGTACCAATAGTAATAGGAGCCTTGGGTGCAATCCGAAAACAACTGGAGCACCACTGGAACACCATTGGCGTTGACAAATTCACTATCAGTCAATTGCAAAAGGTGGCTTTACTCAGAACAGCTTTTCATCCTGCAACGATTTCTGTTAACACCATTAAACATCCACATATGCCTATCCCAGGTCCTTGGAAAGGACTCAATAGATAGACAAAAATGCCAAATTCAGTCTGAACATCTGGCTGACTGTGTGATGAACCATAATATAATAACAGGTGCCTTGGTGGAATCCCAAAATAAGTGGAGTACCACTTGAACACCATCAGTGTTGACAAATTCACCATCAGTCAATTGCAAAAGGTAGCTTTATTTGGAACAGCTTATATCCTGCAACAACGTTTATCACACCATAAAATATCCATATCTGTCTATCTCAGGTTCTATGTCAAACTCTAGATCACATTGTGACCGGCTGTAAACTGAGGGCATACATAGTCCAGTGTCTGATTTTTTTATATATATAAAAGATACTGCACTTCAATGGTTAGATAGCCTAGACATTGGTGTTTGAACATAGACCTTTTTAACATTTATTTTTTTAACATTTATATTTTATTGTGTTCTACTAATCTAGATGAAATGTTAATTCATATTGCTAGCCCATGTATGATATGCCATACGCTAAATAAATATCCCAGGTCCATGGGAATGACTTGATAGGCAGACAAAAATGCCAAATCCGATCTGAACATCTGGCTGACTGTATGACAAACAATAATAATAATAAAATTAAAATTGCATGCCACCAAACTTTCAAAGTCTGCTGCTGTGGCAGAATGACAAAAGTCATTTTCTTGCATTCATTCTTAACCTTTTGAGAAGTTCCATTTCACTAATGATTGCCAGAGCTCCATAAATCTTTGTATAGTCATAATATGCTTCAGTTCACTGAGTGACTTTGGGCCAGTCGTTCTGTCTTAGTCCAAAGTACCTCGTAGAATTGTTGCAGGGTTAAAAACAGGAGGAACACTATGTATGGATTCCTGAACAAAAGGTGAGTTGTATACTAATAACCTCTCCCTCTCCCTCTCTCCCTCTCTCTCTCTCTCTCTCTCTCTCTCTCTCTCTCCCCCCCCCCCGCATAATGCAACTCCCTCTGCTTTGCAGTATTCACAGCTGCTTTCTCTGTCCTTAGATCGTTTCACGAATATATCTGAAGTCTCACGCCTTATGTGGCATGAAGAAGAAGGTTTTTTTTAATCCACAGAGTGCTGGAACAACCAGGTTCTAGGAAAGCAGGTCAATAGAAAGCCCAGTAACATCCAAAACATTTTCTGTGAATTACTGTAATAACATTTTATTGGGTTCTTGATTTTTAAAAAATAGTTTTTACTTTTTGGAGTTCTGATTTTATTGGCTTGATGTTTCATGATTTTTTGATGTTTTTTTTATCATCTATTGCTTTGTTGGGGGAGTCACATTCGGATATTTATAAAGGCAGCTAATAAATATTTCAAATAAATTTGCACTAAAATGCTTTCTTTTTTTTTCTTATTTCTATTTTTTGTAGCTGCTTTGAATCCACACAAATTACTTTTACATTTTCAATGCAGTTTTTCCCCCCACTGGCAGTGCTCATGGTTTTATTCAATTCCTTATCATGTTAAAATAGGGAGTTTTGAAGATGAATACATGTATCTGTTATTACAGCTGTGCAAATACAGGGGTGCACAATGCATGGTAGAACAAATGAAACACCTCTCCTTGAATTGTTCAAGCAGCCATGTCTTTTGCAAGGCTTACAAAGCTCTGCTGGAAGCTCTTCCCATGGGGGTAGAAATGAAATGGTTGTGCATGCACTCCCGCCATGCAGCAAGAATCAGAAACAACTTCCAAAATAGTTGTGTGCATCTTGCAAAAGATGTGGCTGCTTTAATGATTCAAAGAAAACTATTTCAAAATAACTTGCACAGCTCTGTTCTAACCCATGATAGTATGTCTGAAAATCCAGAATGGATTTCACAATCTATTCCGAACATTTAAGGTAATTTTGCACTACAGCCCAAGCTGCTTGACTTCTGTGTTCCTCCGGATGTTTCTTAAATTGATTTCAATTCTATCCAGATTACAGGGGGTTGACAGCAGGATTGGATTGGTTTTAATTGATTGTGTTAGAAATTCTGTTTATATAAAGCACCACAGAGCAAGCAAAGAGTACAGTCACCATGTGTTTTACTGCTCTATATAACTGTAACAGGAAACAGGAAACTCTACTTAGAACAAAAGAGCATAGAGTATATACCACATAGATCCAAACTTGTAAACACTGCCATCTACAGGCTAAATACTACTGTAGTTGTTGCATAAAAATATATTCCAACAATGAATTCCAACAGATGGACTAGTCTGGACTATTGCCACACTACAACCTGATAGGCTGTCCTGCTGCTTCTTGCCTTTCCCCTCTTGCAGAGAAGGCACACCTTGCTAGCTGACTCCTGTGCTTTCCCTTCCATTTAGGGATTGTTCCTCCCCACACATCTCCTTGTCTTTGCTTTGCATTCCCAGGTGTTTGCACAAATGGATACCTTCGTTCTTCCCCACATATTATCTCCTTTGGTACTAACATAGACCTTTCCTTTTTTAAATTTCCCCTTGCGATGCCATCACAGCTACAATAATCAAAGCAGTAGGGAACAAGTTGTTATCTTACCTTCCTCTGGAGGTCCATGGATGCTTTGTGGCAAGGAAGAACTGGGAGTTCAGTTTCATAGAAACAACATCCCTGCTTGCAACTTAAAGGGAAGGGAAGCAGAGCTTTGCAGAGCAAAACAAGGGGAGCATGGGCAGAAATGGAAAGGATCCCTAAAGGTTGGCCAAAGCCTGAACTTCCTGGATTGAGGTTAGTTCATTGATTTAATGAGCCTTTGTTAGATCGACTTCAAGATTATACCAACTAGCAAATGCTCACAAGCAGAGAATACAGATGCTTATCAGCCCAGGATAAAATGGCTGCAGAAGATAGCAACCAGGCCTTGGAAGCAAAGGGGGGAGGGGTCAAATCAGGTACTGCAACCAACCAGAGTCGCAGCTGCTACTAGAATGGGGGGGGGGAAGCATCAGAGACCATCTGCTCTGAAGTGCTTAAGATGGTTTTAGTTGGCAAATAGCAGTTTTGATTCAAAGCTGGAAATCGCAGGTTTGTGGGGCATTTGCAATGGGCAGGGAGGGGGAATGACAAAATTTGTTTCACTCTGTAAAGGCTGAGTGGCCCATCCTGGTGACAGGCCAAGCGGAAAACCCTTACAGAGAAATTAAATGTCATTATTCCAGTTCCAGCCACGAAGCAATGACTTCCAAATGTGTAAGTGATTTGAAATGTCATCTAAAACAGCTCTTTCCAAAGTTAACCCAAAGCTGCACTGCCACTGCCACATTTTGAGGACATTAATATTTTAGCATATGTATTTGTGGACAAATATTAGAGAGTTCCAAGGGTCCCTGTGTGGAAGAAAAATAGTCCTAGTTCACTGAAGAACAGCTGTACGTGTTAAATAAACAGTTATTTGAACTGTAATTATATCCAAAGTCTTCAGACCTAGTAGACATTATTAAGTCATTCAAATGGTTTTGCTTTAAGGTTTATGGCAGGCAGAATTTCAGAATGACCTGGGGCCAGAATGACAAATCTGTAAAAATTGCATTTTTTTTAAAAAAAAAATCATTACACAAATTCTGATTAATTATACGGCTATGCTACATTTCCAGAAAAAAAAAAGTTGCTCATGTTTATTCAACCAAGGGTGACATCAGTGCAGAGCTTTAAGAAAGGATGAGCAAGTTGTGATCTTCCACGTGATCTGTCAATTTCAGCTCCCCTCAGCCCTCGTTTTATAGCCTATGGCAGGAAATGCTGGCAATTATTCTTTAGCAACATCAGGGGGGCCATGGGTTGCCCCACCCTAGTCTACAGTAATTTTGAATTAGTTCTACCTAGTTAACTTCACCGTAAGACAATTGAGACTATTATCATTGGAGAATTCAACACAGTCCGATGATGGATTCATATGAATTTATATAGAGTAGGAAAATACACCATCTAACTGGGCTGGCATATGAAGTATGCAAAGGCATTTCATTTTTGATAGTTGGACATTTTAAACTCAAGTAGCTTTTAATCAATATTCCATTACAAAATAAAGTTTAAGGTTTTTCTTCTCTTTTTTTTTTTACACTGGCTATGCAATGTAACTAAAGACAGAAGCTGCAAACACATTATGACCTATTACTCAACATGTGCTTCTAATAAATTAGGGTATAAATGACAGCTACTTTGGACAGCATAAGAAAGAGAAATGGAAAATACAATCCAGTGTAAGATTTGAAGTGTATCCATGGAGAGGCTGTTTATATGCTGCTGGAACTGTAATGAATACCCACATTTCAATCAACCACTTAACCTTCGCAGGGTTAAACAGTAAGGCCAGATATTGATTCTGGCCTGGGGGCAAAAAAGAATTGATAAAAGCCTTAGTTAAATTTCATGTGAACCGCCTTGCTAAAAATCCTGCTAGAGAACTTTCACACCCAACATATGGAATATGAAGGCATGCTACTGCATCTGGGCTGCAAACAATCCGATGACCATTAGATGGCAGTAAATGGTTGGGATTATCTATTTCCTGCCATCTAGTCATTTTCCAGATATGGCAGTCCTAGTAAGCACCCTAACAACCAGGCCTAAGATCATGAGACCAAGTTTAGCACAGTATCCCGAACAATTCTCCAGTTCTGGGGTCTTTCCTGGGAGGAGAGTAGAAAGAATAAGCCTGGACAAGAGAGAGAGAAGTTGCTTATTTGCAGACTCCCAAAAGGTCTTCCGTGCTCTTCATTTGCAGAAATGGAAAGCGTTCGGGTTATTGCAATGCAGGCCATAGTTGGAGAAGATTGTTGAGTTTGAGGGCTGTCTCTGTCAATGAGCACAAAGGAAGCTGCTTCCTCTGGTGGCAAATGCAGGGGAGATAATAGAAGGCAAAACTACAGTAGGTACCAGGTGACATGCTCTGCGCTAGATACATTAGCCAGCAGACCCTGGCTTCCATTCAAGGCTGATATTCTCAACTTCATTGAGCGGCAAGTAGGTTAGGCGCTTTGTCTTTGTACCCCAAAGAGCAACTCAAGCAACTCAGTATGTATGAGCAGTAGGCAGTTTTCCCTGCAGGCAACCAGTTATTCAGGATACAACAAATGTTCTTTATTAAACTCAACTGTATCTTTTTTTTTTTTTAATGTGGCATTGAACATTCTGTTTTGAACTGATGGGAACCTGATGTTGCTGGCGGTGATGATAAGCTGGAACAACTTGCTGTAGTATCTGCAAATGTACAGATGACCCAGACATGTAATCTTAACAAAGTATTTTTTTTATTATTATTTTTGCTATTAAGATTGTTTTGAGGTGCTGTTGTATCTCTATGTGGCTCAAGACAGAGCTGAAATTTGCCATATGCTGTTGGGCTTTTCAATAGGAAACCTGTGGCCCTTCCAACGTTTGTGAACTTCAACTCCCAGTAGTCCTAGCCAGCAAAGCCAAAGGTCAGGGACACCGGGATTTGCAGTGCAGCTACATGTATCACACTTCGTATACCAGATTTCCATAGTAGAAATAATGTGCAGAGGAAATCTCTGGTTTGCGGTGCCAAGTATTAATTGGAGCCATATGTTCAGCATATGCACAATCTCAATATTTTATTTTTAAAAATCCTACAGGAAGTGGGTTTGGAATCTTTATCACTCTGTTGTTATTGTTTTTAAGATATCAGAGAAGGCTGCTTATATAATGCACCACCAAGGATATCTGGAATAAGCATATAAGCATGACCTTGCCTTTCAGAGAACAAAATGACCTCACCTTCCAGAGAACATAATTTTATGGTCACTTTTTGCTCTCATGAAGACAATGTGCTACTGTTCTGTTCACATTATTTTTCAGATCGCAGCCAAAGCAAAAATCACCAAATAAGCAACTCAAGTGATTTATTTTAATAATCTCAATATTAGAAACATGTGGAAATTCTTTAAAATAGATTATGCAGAAGGTTCTTAATATCATTAATTCCTTTCCTAATGCAATACCCACAACCTCTTGAAATGGCAATGGTGATTTATTCTCATCTGATTCCAAAGAGTGTCCTGCCTTTTCTCTAAGTGCATTAAAGTAGACATTGTGCTGTGTATCACTTCCAAGGATTAGTCATCTCTCCGCCCAATGTTATCTCACTTTTTGTCAAATGAAATGAAACCCAGCTTTTGGCCTATTTTGGGATGTCTAAAAGTGTATTCTCCAGATCAGTGCCAAGCAGCCGTTACTTGATTGGCCTAGAAATTACATCACATCATTCCAAACTCCAAAGATATTTTCCATGGCTGATTAAATAGTGTCTCCACAAGCTTTGAAGACGTGATCGGGCCAGCTCAAATAACTTCATATTTAATATGGGAAGACCATGTTTTGACAAAACAGGACAATGGATACAGAATGAGCTTTGAAAGTGACCAACCCCATGTTAAAGGGGTTTTCTCCCCCTCTTTCCCTCTCCTTTTTAAAATTCTAAAATACACACATATGCATTTCTATACTTCCTCTTATGGAAGTCAAAGATGATGATATCGAGATAACATCATATATAACATTTGAAAGTAGGAGGCACATCTAAACCGTCTGGGAATTACAACTGGTCCAGAATGTAGCTGCATGTGCAATTCTAGGTTTTTCAAAGTTCACCCATATTACACTTCTGCTGTGTTGGCTGCACTGGCTGCTAGTCTCTTTCCAGGTGCAATTCAAGACGCTGGTTATCCCCTGCAAAATCCTCAATAGCACAGGGTCAGATTATTTATGGGGCTGCTTCTCCCAGAGGGTATCCGTGCATTCCATCAGGTAATGTGAAAACACTCCTGATCTCTTCCTTTTAAATACCGTCATTACAGAGGAGATAGGAAGCACACCTTCTCTGTGGCAGCCCTGACCTTGTGGAACTTCCTTTCCCCTATAAGATCCAACAGACCCCCCCACCTTCCCAGCCTTCTGAAGGCCTTTAAAAACTGCCTTTTTCCCCCGCAGGCATAGAGGTAAAGTTAAGCTAGAGCCAGTTGAATGAGGATGTACAGTATTGGGAGATGTTGCCTTTGGGGCACTTTACCTGGTAAATTTTGGAGTAAGTTATGTATCACAAAATTAGATCTCAACAAGCTGTCATCTATGGCATTAATTTATTTTTATTTAAAACATTTTAGGTTGCACAAAAGCCTCTCCAAAGTTTGCAATCACCATGCGATAAATCATAACATACTGAAATGACAAGCACTAATTAAAGTCACAAATTAGGCTCAGACATTTGGCTGTTTGAGTTGTCATGGAAGAAATAGCACTGAAGAATGGAGTTTCTAGTACTGCCATTCCAAAAGAAAAAGAAAAAGAAAAAGAAAATGTCATCTCAAGGACTGTTGCAAAGTAGTGGTTCAAACGTGTATCTGCTTGTGTATAAAAGACTTAAGGCTGAGATGGAATTTTTGGGTGGGGCCGTGGTCTAGGGAACAACAACAAAACTCTTCAGAAAAGCCCTATTTTGAAAGACAGCTTTACTCAAATTCTGAATGTCTTACACATTCATGCCATACTTCATCACGATGGATTAAACAGCCACCCTCTCAGTCCATGAACAAATATCGCATGTAACTCCCACCAAACTCTGTAAGACTGACTCACAAATTAATGAGCTGAGTGTCATGGCTGTGTAACATGACTCAGAAGAGCGTCATTTTCTGCGAAGAGATCAGCAAGGAAATATTGCATTAAGGCAACGAAACAGCAACAAAGGCGTCCATCACCCACATTTTTGGCATGATGGAAAATTTAATTACTGCTGCTGCTTCTCCTTCTTTCCCCACTAGGTGTCATTATTGATGGGATTGTGTATATTTGTGCCAGGAAGAGAGGGTTATTAGACAGACAGGATCATCCTCCAATAAAGCTAAGGAGCTAAAAACATGCTGCCCAGGAGCAAAACAAAACTTCACCTTCTGTCCTAGAACATGAAACTGGATTGCAGAGTTAGAACTGTCTGACCAGTGAAACCACTTTTTTACTGTGACGCCAGGCAAAGATGCTAGAAATGGGTTCGTGTTCAGTGAGCGACAATAAGCCTCAGGAGAACCCAAGCTAAATATTGCAAGGGGTATTTTTTAAAAGAAAGTATGTACTATATCTGGCTAGAATATTTGCAACAGGGGGGTTGGGAGAATAGCAGATATAATCCCCTAACTGGTGGGAAAGACTTGGGCTGCTTCCAGATGACACTTTTGATGTGCTATTGCCCGGCTACATTCATGGACTGTTACAGGGGGTGTAGATGGCATCATGCTCCATTTGTAACTCTCCTATGTTTCTCCACCGCTTTTTCTTTTTTAACATCAAGCACAAAGAAATGGCGGGTTAAAAAAAATGATTGAATAGCATATTAATGCCTTTGGATAGACACCATCTGGGGCAGGGGTGTCAAACTCGATTTCATTGAGGGCGGCATCAGGGTTATGTTTGACCTTAGGGGGCCGGGGATGGGCGTGGCCAGAGTGGGCATGGCCAGCTCAACATCACTTGTGTCGGGGGGTGCCTGTGGTGGCACGAGTGCTCTGCCAGAGAAAACGGGCTCCCGAGCTCCATTTTCAGCTGCGACGGCCTCCTGCAACCCTCTGACAGTGAAAACGGAGCTCGCGAGGGCCGCCCATGGCCCTTCTCAGTTCCATTTTCACTGGCAGAGGCACCGTAGGCCAGTCCTTCGCTGTTTTCAGGGTGGCCCCGCAGGCCAGATCTAAGACCCCTGATCTGGAGTTTTAAACCGACATGTTGGTTAATATTTGCCAGAAAAAAACATTAGTAACAATTAAATAGGCAGATAAATGCTAGCTCCCCACCTGTAATGTTATGTGGGAATGAACTTGGAAGACAATGAGAAGAGCTGCAGACTAGACAACAATCAGACAAGTGGCACCTGAATCTGCAGAAGGAGTGTGGGTGTGGCAAAGGTCCCAGAAGATACCCTCCCTAGTTTCTTGACCTGTAAAGGGAGGGAGAGCTTACTTTCAGATTTGCAAGATTCTGTTAATGTAACCTTTCAATAAAGTAGAACTAAAATATCTGGGTGTGCTTCTTGTCTGGACTACTTTGCAAGACAGACACCAACCCACCTTTTTGGCATGTTATAGCCGTTAGGAGCCATTTCTGTATATCATTCAATGTGAATGCCATTATCCACTTATTTTGTATGGAATATCTGCACGTGCATCATCAAACTATTACGAAGAAAATACAGGAAACAATTATTTGATGAGGACATTCTTCAGATGTATTGCCATGACAACAGTGTATATTTGTTGTATATAAAGACCTACTGCAGAAGCACCCAAGGCTAAAACTCTCAAATCCAAAACTCTAGATCGAACAGAGCTTCTTTCTCTGTCTGTAAACACAATGCAAATAGGCCATTAGATTATAAATCTGAAAAAGCTAGGATTGTAAGGTTCTTGTTTCATTTGGAAAGCTGCTGATGGAGGACAGCTGCTTTACCCAAATGAAGATCTATGATCTCTGTAGCACCAGCTTTGCCTACATACTGGACAGCAACAGCCCTCCAGATTTAAAAGTGGAAGATGCCAGGATCTTTTGCATGCCAAGTATACATTCTATCACAGAGCTCCATCCTTCTTTAAAATAATTCAAGTCCTGTGGTATAAGATCCCCTGGATTTCTACTTGTTCCTGTTAAATTTAGCATTCGGTTTCCTAATTCTGTCAGGTTTTTTTTCTCTACCAGCACTGATGCAAAACATACAGGCATATAGTAATGTGGTGCATTAATGTAGCAACAGGAACACATTGGAAGCTAGTTGTATTTTTGTTTTATTTGTTATCTGAGGGCTCCAAAGTGTTCAACTCTAAATAGAATAATAGGTGAATAATCTATTTCTTCTGGAAATACAAGTAGATTATTGTATTTCTACAAAAAGTGGGTGCCTGGATGGGCTTCTTACTCATTGTTTTGCTAAGTTGCTCCAGCTGTTGGTGGAACAGGCAAAACATACCTTTAAAAAAACCTGTTGTTTTTTCTTTTATTCTTTTATTAGATATTATAACATTATACTGTAGGCAGTGGTACTCCATATCAGATATCAATCTCACTTTACCTTATTCTAAGACAGTGTTTCTCAACCTTGGCAACTTGAAAATATGTGGACTTCAGTTCCCAGAATTCCCCACTCAGTAGTACTGGCTGTGGAGGTCTAGGAGTTGACATTCACACATCTTCAAGTTGCCAAAGCTGTGAAACACTGGTGTAAGGGTTAACATGCCACAAAGTGGCACATCCATCTTAAAAAAAAAAAAATTATAGCCAAACTCACATTCTTACGGAAAGGAGGTGATTTTATTTTTCATGTGATTTCTACAGGAAGGAAGAATAAAGGATGTTACGGTGACTTTCCAGTGGGACTGTAACTCTCCCTTTAGAATTTCTAGTCAGTAGAACCCAGGGTTGGGAATCCAGGCAGAGATATTTCCAGAACAAGTTAAGGAAGACTGCCTTAAAAGACATTTGTGTCCCACCCTTTAGCTTTTTCCTTTATATAGAAGCTAATGGTTGACATATCAAAACGCAGTTTGAAGGTAAAATACAGTTGTTGTTGTTGTTGTTGTTTTCTTCCTCAGGCTTCCTCCACCTTGAAACATGGCACAAATCAATATGGAAGAAAAGTGGAAGAAGTTGAACTATAATAAAAGAAAGTTGCATCAGTAAGAAAACATGAGGTACAGTATGTTATATCACATTTCCCCACTAGGTGGTTCTTAAAGACAAAAGTAATGTAACAATGGTTCTCGCTTCATTGTGACATAATGACCTTTTTTGTTCCTGTATATGTGTGGCTGAACACAAATCCCACTCTGTGGTAAAATACGACATCTGTAACATCATGAAAACAAATTCAGAGCCCTGAAACAGAGATACCAGTTCAGATAATTTGTATGATAAATGTTGTGGTTATTATTTGATTGCAAACAAAAATTAGACTCCAGTTGTACGATTTGAATAATGAAGAAAAATGTGTTATTTATTTGTTTTTATGAATATACCACAGGCCAAATACCATGTTAAAATCTTTCAATGGCACTTTTAAAAACTATTAAATAAAAATCCCAGTTTCAACAGGAGGAAGATATTATAGATGATTAAGGAAAATAAAATAAATCTCTTGTATTTTTGGCTCTTTCAGAGGTTATTGGAACACATTATAATAAACAGTAATAATACTCGCTTAGCATATACTGTGTTCCAAGTATAAAAATGTTTCTCATGCATTATTTCTGTAATCCTGTGTGTGGTTAAGAAAATAATGCTTTATAATGAAAACATCTATCTAATATTTTATGTTTCACAGACAATATTATTTTCAGGAGAACAAATTGATGTCCATAGTAACTGGAGATGTGTGTGTGCGTGCATGTGGGCATGTGTGTGCCTTTAAATCAGTCTTGACTCTTGTGACTGCCTGGACAACACCCTACTACAGTTATCTTGGCAAGGTTTTTTGCAAATGGTTGGCCACTGCCTCCTTCCTAGAGCTGAGAGAAAGTGACTGGCTCATGATCACCTGACAGGCTTTGGGCCTAAAGCAAGACTAAAATTCACAGTTTTTAGTCTGATGCTTTAACCACCAATCTAAACAATCAAAAATAGATAGATGATAGTTAGCTAGCTAATCCTAAAATTGGTTTAAATAAAAAAATATTAGAATACCATTTAAAACTTAAATTTTTGACGGGCTTATAGAATCATGGCTGAAACAGTAACATTTTCAGTCCCCAGTTTTGAGCTTGCAATATATGATACTGTAATGGAATTTATCTATAGCGATATCAAATGCTTTCCTTCTACCAGTTTGCCTCCACAACTAAATCACTCACCGAACTAGGATTAAGAAGACGGTGTCCAAATAATAGCAGGTATAATACTAGATCAGCTTGAGGCATCTATTAATAGACATTTATTTGAGAAATGTATTTTTGACTCATATCCAGAATTAGCTGGGTATTTTATAGATAGCATTTCTCTTCTGACAAACACTTAATATATTCCACCTGTGTTGCCTTCTCTCCTTTGTAATTTTTCCAGATTGGCACTAAGAATTGTGTTTAGCTATTTCAGAGCCCACTTACTTATATATATACTTTAACCACTGGCAGGCGAAATACCACCATTCAGTTGTTTCATCAGCTCCTTTATGTTGTCCTAATCCAACCAAAGCTTGCTTCCTTGCAACTATTTTTCCAGGAAGGCATTGTTCACAAAGTGCCTTGCTAAGTTCCCTGAAGTACTTTATATTTGGAACAAAGTAATACAATGGCTCAGGGGTGAAATCCAGCAGGTTCTGACAGGTTCTAGAGAACCGGTAGCGGAAATTTTGAGTAGTTTGGAGAACTGGCAAATACCACCTCTGGCTGGCCCCAGAGTGGGGTGGGAATGGGGATTTTGCAGTATCCTTCCCCTGCCACGCCCACCAAGCCACGCCCACAGAACCGGTAGGGAAAAATTTTGAATTTCACCCCTGCAATGGCTGACCTCTGAGGTGCCCAAAGCTTTAATTCTGTACAACCAAAGACTAGCTTGGGAGGCGTTCAACAAGTCTACTGTTTTGTTACCTCTCTTTCTCATTTGTAAAATCATTGCTGAGACCTGAATTCAGATGGAGGGAGGAAGGAAGGAAGGAAGGAAGGAAGGAAGGAAGGAGGGAAGGAAGGAAGGAAAGGAAGGAAGGAAGGAAGGAAGGAAGGAAGGAAGGAAGGAAGGAAGGAAGGAAGGAAGGANATGAAGGTGGAGGGAGAAAGGAAGGAAGGAAGGAAGGAAGGAAGGAAGGAAGGAAGGAAGGAAGGAAGGAAGGAAGGAAGGAAGGAAGGAGAGAGACAAGGAAGTATTCTTACTGGTTCTGATCTTAGTAGTATGGCAACCACTTTTATCATTAAACGCACTCTACGGTAAAGGACAAATATGATTTTTCAGATAACGCCAATGAATGAATGTATTTGCACTCCTTATGTGGGTCAATGTGTCTCTTCCAAGAATGCCACAAAATAATTCTGCATCATCACATGTAATAATCCTGGCAAAAGAAATCCCCACAGAAAAATCTATGTGCCCAAAAGGATGGGTGGCCTTGAGGAATCAATAGGCCAATATATGGGGACAGTGCAGAATGAGAGCAGAAATTCCTTTTGACATGCTAGCTTCCCTCATGATTGAAGAGTCCAGAGTACAATTCCTTACTGGGGTCTGTAGGGCTGAAATACAAAACAAAACAAAAGCACAATAAATATATTAAAGGCTTCCATCCTTACATAACATTTATCTTCTCAAGTGACAAGGCTTTTAAAATTATTATTAATACCAACTTGAATAAAGGGGGAAATGTTACATTTGTGTTGGATGAAATATGAAATGACAAAGGGATTATTCTCCTGTATCCAAGAATAGATGTTAATTATTTTGTGAGAGTTTTCCTCCTTGTTTGGGTCACCCTTTTGGGAACATTAGCATTTAGCATGCTAAGTAAAATTGTTGCAGATGGCATATGGCAGTCTGGCACTTCCATTAGTTACAAGATGGCTGAAGGATGCAAGTGTTCTAATCTTCATTGTACCATAATCTCTCCCATAGTTGGCAGTTTCCTTGGCGTGTCATGCTTCATTCAAATCCGAAGGGAGAACTTTTCTCCTGGGTGGAGAGAAAACCAGTGAGGCTACAGAATGATGGAGAAGTGTATAATTGACAATGCCGCCCTTGATTGCCTTGAAATGATATGGTGAGAAATATCGTCAAAACAAAGGCAAAAGAATGCTGAGCATGAGATAGAAAACCAGAAATCTCTTTTTATAGAGGAAAATAACACGGGCAAATTAAAAGACAGATTGTAACATAATATTCTTTACAGTCTTTTCTAACTGGTGCAGGAGCAAAAGATCAGGACTCCCAGGCCCTACTTTTCATAGAACATTACATCTGTGACATCTGTGTTAAATGTTTCCTCAGCAGGGTAACATCCTGGTTAAAGACATACTCATAGAGATTCTTGGTTCCCAAAGTCCCTATGAATCTAGTAGAATTTGAGACGTGAGGTCTGAAGAGATGGATGATTTCATATGGCATGCATTGGACTGCCCTTTTAGGCAAACACAGTTGAGAAAAATGTATGCGCTTGAACAGAACTATGAAAGCAGTTTTTTCCCATCTTACTAAATTGCAAGATTAGATGTCTAGATGCAGATGTCCATGTTATTTCAAAAGCTATTTGAAAATGTCCACAATGAAATATCCACTGTGGGACTGTGTCACTGTGGTCATTGTTAGTAAGACCTGGCAAACCAGTAATTGAAATAGTCTTTCAATTACATAGAATTCTTTCTCAAACAATTTGTGTGTATTTCAGAAAGCGCTGGATAAATAAATATCCAGAGCATCCTTCATTTCCCACAGAAGTTCTTCAAAGAAAAGTTCTTTCTCCTTATCTTCAGTCCATCAGTCTGAAGAAATTCCTCAATCTATCTGCCTTTACACTTTGTAGACATACCGTTTTTGTGAAAGGAAAATCTAAAACAGTTTTGAATTAACCAAAAATTTAACTCCCAATCACTATTAGCTAATCAGTATATAGAAAGGTTGAGAAAGACTATTTTAAGAAAGGCAGATCAGTCTTTTAGAGGGTCTCCTTTCCTTTAATATGCCATTTTCAGACTTAGAGTGATATACGGACGGTGAAACATTTAATTTAGTGCACCTGAAACATTTCACTTAATGACACTGTAAATCCCAGCTGTTGACATGGTTTGATTTCCAGATAACATGACTTTATAGTTTAGAATTCACTATCCCCCAGACTTATAGATACACTTACCAAGTTACAGTGCCCAAAGGACAAATGGGAATTATGTTCACAAAGGAACTCAGCACTAATTGTAGCAGTCACTCCATTTTAATTTCCTGTACAAATCAATTCGATTTAGGGAGTCTGCTCAGAAGGCCACAATATACTGTAGCTTGTCAGAAGCAGAGTCTTCCAGAATCTATATTGGGTAGTAATTTTGAAGGACTACACTTTGTTCTTAGGCAACACTTCCTACACTGTGATCCAGGGACTACTTCTAGTCTCTAAGATTTCTGCTGGTGGTCCCAACTGGAGATATATCTGTGTATGTACTGTATACAAATTTCACTGAATTCAATCCTGGGAAATTGACCAATCCCACAAGACGTGAGCATTATTGACAGTATTTTGGCCGTTTTCTTAAAGTAATGTTTTATTTAGTGTTGGATTTGTGTACATGCCAACTGGAGGATAACTTGTACGCCACGTTGCCTGCAGATACCTCATTGGTAATATCTTAGGTATATTTATCTCCCAACTGAGAAAAATATAAAGAACCTGAGGCCAAACCCCTCAGAAGTGAACTGCATTTTCTTACTTCTTCGGGGGGGGGATGGAAAATATTTCATTTTCATTCTAACCAAATGGGAATGTTTGCACAAACCTGGAAGACCTTTTCAGCCCAGCACTAGTAAAAATGTATAAGCTAAAGATCCTACTCTATTAAAAGAATTGATTCATAGAGGCAAGCCCAGTGCTGCTTCTTCAACAAAAAGTGAAATGCGCTCATCCAGCACTGTTTTTTGTTAATATCACCCACTTGAGCTCCACTCTTAAGATTTATGATGTCACTATTAAAGCCCTCTGGGTCATTACAACCTTGCCTTTCATCTAGTCTGTATATAAATAATTGATCATCATAAGGATTGAAACCTGGGGAAATGAAGACAACTTAACACAGATATTCTTTATGACATCAATTACAGGGGAAATCATTTGGTAAGAGAAACGAATATTTCAAGTGGAGCAATAATGATAGCTAGCTTCTGCAATACTTTCTGCTGCAAATGAAATGTATCCAAGTTCCACTTGAGGAAGAAAATGCTTTATTGTTCAGATGTCACATGTGTATCTGTGTATGTAACCCAGCTTTCAGCATATTAAAGGGGGGGGGGTTTATAACAAAAAGTGGTGACGCCTTCTAGTTTATGAATCAAATTTAAATAACATTTTATATATTATTAACTATTAAGTATGGCTGACATCCTATATGGAACTGCCTGGGAGTATTTTCCATTTTATTCGATGGAGTTTGCTTCTGGGTAGAACTGGGTAAGTTTGTGCTTCTATCTTTCTGAAGACAGGAGTTTTATGTTAAGTACGACATATATTTTAATAAACCAATATTATTATTCTACACAAAGATATTTTTTTTGTCTTTTGTCCAAAATTATTTTATTTCAGGCAGGCAAAATAAAAACACCAGAGCAAGAATACTTTTCAAAATACACAACTCAAAGCTCAATCTTATTGTGGGATATCACGGTTTAAAATATAGAATTTGAGTTTTGAAAGTACATTAAGCTGTTTATATTTGTAAACTTTTATATGAGGATCATTGCTTTCCTGTCAAGTCTCCTTTGAAGCAAGTCCACTGCATCCAGTAGGTTTTAGAAGATGGAGTAGCCCAATTTCTTAGATACTTTGAAGCTGGACTTTCTTCTGCATCATACCGAACCTATGGAATCCATCTTTAAAACAGAAGTCAAGCTGTTTCGCTTCAGTTGAGACCTTGTAAGTTGGTTTGTTTATCGATGCATCTATGTTGCTGACTATGTATATTTAACTGATTTTTAAACTATTTGTATTAAAAAGAAATGGATTGGAGAGGAGGAGGAGGAGATGGGGAGGGGGAGGAGGAGGAGGAGGAGGACGACGACGACTTTTTCCTCAGCCTAAAAAAATCTTCTACTGGATTTCAAGATTAATCACAGACAAAAGCAGAATCTCTGATTAAAACTTCAAATAGTGAATTTTCTTCAGCCTAGGAAACAGCAGAGATATTATCTTGAAATTCTGAGTTAATTCTGTCCTGGGAATGCATATGTAACTGTATAGATCAGCGTTTCTCAACCTTAAGCAGTGCTTAAGGGAATTTTTGGAGTTGAAGTCTACACATCTTTAAGTTGCTATGGTTGAGAAACATTGGTCCAAATGATTTCTTTTCAAGGAAGGATCATTTCTTTTCATTTTGTGTGACTGATGTAACACCAGCATTACAAATCATAAATTATAAAATGGTGATTACCTAATATCACTAAATCTCTAGAAAATGGGGGCTACCTAATATCACTAAAAAGATCTCTTAATACCTAGAGAATTCTGTAAAACTGAAATATTCTTTCTGGAATCTTCAAAGCTACATTGCCAGGCTCTCGAATAGTTGGATTGTGGACCTTTGTGGTCAAGGGTTGAGATGTAACTGAGTTGAGTTTCCAGGCCTAAAAGTCCTCTCTATGGGCTGAGGAGAATCTGGAAAAGTAGTGTTGCCAAGTGCCCGAATGTTCGTCACCTGACTGTGGTGATGCTGTGATGGTGATAACTTCAGTGCTGTTGTAGCTAAACGAATAATTGTAAGTCGAGAACTACCTGTAAACGATTAGTAGAGAAAAATAACCAAAATTCCGAAATTTGGCCACATTTGAAAAACGTTGTGACACAACATCACTGGAAGCTTTCAAGAAGAGACTGGACTGCCATCTGTCAGAAATGGTGTAGGGTCTCTTGCTTGGGCAGGGGGGTTGGACTAGATGACCTACAAGGTCGCTTCCAACTCTGTTAATCTGCTAAAGTCAAACACTATAATTAAAAGGATTCAGAATTTAAGCAGGACAATTGAGGTGCAATAATAAGAATGCCAATAAAAATAAACATCAAATTCACTGTGAATATTATAATTAGAGGGGAAAAAATACTTTTTTTCTGTTACATTAGTGCTGTGCTGATATACCACAATCATATTACTCCAGTGCTAACTGCCAAAATCATATTCCAAAAAATGCTTGAAATGCAATAATTAGATAGGATTATTTTTTCATGTTTGATGGCAGTGTCATAAAACTCAATAATTCTGGAAGATAATTTACAATATAAGAAAACAAATGTTACACACTGTACTGGCTTTTATTTTCTGTCAGCTGTTTTTCTGTGAATTATCTTGATTAAACCTTAGTATAGCTTGTGATTGGCTTTATACAGTATATAAAAGCAGCTGCCAAGATACTTTGTATTTTCTTACTGGAAATTTCATATAATTATTTCTTTAGAAGAATGGCAGATTAAGCTGTGTGAGTATGTATTCAGTGTTAAAAATAAACTTGAATTTTAAAAGAAAATGTAGAATATATTTTAACTTAACATGGCCTTGTGTCACTTCTGAAATTTGAGTTCTCTTAAAAAAAGGCTTTAAACAAACATTAGACCTCATCTTGTTTTGTTATAACAAGGGTGGCCCTTCTTAAATTTGAAAAACATTTCTATTAATTCTCCATTCTGATTAATAATTCTGATCCTATTGCTAATTATTGATATTGAATTGATTTCAATAACAATTAAGATTGTTTTTTATGTATATTATCTAATGGTACTTGGAAAGAATCATTATTCAATTACTGTGCTATTGCTCCTATTGGCAATTTTTTCCATTCCAATATTGCAAGTACAGGTAGTCCTCGACTTAGAAACATTCATTTAGTGACCGTTGAAAGTTACAAGGTGACTCATGACCATTTTTCACACTTGCAGCATCCTCATGGTCATGTGATCAAAATTCGAACGCTTGGCAACTGGCATGTATTTATGACAGTGTCCCAGGATCACGTGATCCCCTTTTGCAACCAAACTGCAAACAGAATCAAAGGGGAAGCCAGATTCACTTAACAACCATGTTACTAACTTAACAACTGCAGTGATTCACTTAACAACTGTGGCCAGAAATGTCATAAAATGGGGCAAAACTCACTTAATGACTTAGCAACAGAAATTTTGGGCTCAATTGTGGTCGTAAATCAAGGACTAACTGTACATGCAGGGAAGATTTTCATATATGATCATCGGCTATTGTCTAGCTCAAAACCGTCATCTGCGAGGTATTTCAAAAGCTCCCTTGAGTTTACAAGCTCTTCAGTGGAAGCAGCATTTTAAAGGTTACCATGAGTTTTATTCCCACAACTGACAAAAGTAATTTTCATGCCTACTATTCTGAGAAACCGGATAGATTCTTTCTTTTTTCTTTCCTGACAAAGATCTCCTGAGACAAACAAGCATTTATCATTATTTCATTTAATAGCCTGTTTGCTCTGAATGGCTTTTGTAACCAAGGACCCGCCATTAATGCTCAATATAATTGCTGTGCCCACCAGGATAGCATAAGGGGCGAGGAGCAGACAAACCGGAGGGTCAACTTGGAAAAAACCTCAGATGGGATCGTGATAAATTCAGAGCACTTCATCCTGAAACTTTAGTGCTGCCAATCACTGGGATCCCATACTAGCACCCCTGCTGAGCAGACAAGCTGGATTTTCTTATAGCTCAACTGTCCAAACTCTAAAATTGCAAAGTTTCTGTGTCTCAGTCTCCCTAACCCTTGTCTCTCCCCTGAGTCTCCAATCAGCCAGTTGCAGTGTTCTTATTGGTTACTTTGTCATATTAAACACATTTGGCAAGGGTTGTAGGGTACTGTGAGGACTCATTGTGGTGCTCCATTATTGGCCAGCTGGAGGAAGCGCTGACTGGCTCTGGTCAACACTTACCACATCTGTAGTGTGGAAAACAGCAGAGCATTCATTCCAAGTCTAGATTGGAGGATTTCAGGAGTGAAAACACTGGCTGTATAGAAATCTCCCCAGTCAAGAGCACATTTCCAGGTATAATACAGGTAGTCCTCGAGTTATGACCACAATTCAGCCCAAAATTGATGTTGCTAAGTGAGACATTTGTTAAGTGAGTTTTGCCCCATTTTACAACCTTTCTTGCCACCGTTGCTAAGTGAATCACTGCAGTTGTTAAGTTAGTAACACCCTTGTTAAGTGAATCTGGCTTCCCCATTGACTTTGCTTCTCAAAAGGGGATCACATGACCCTGTGATCTGCAACCGTCATAAATATGAGTCAGTTGCCAAGCGTCTGGATTTTGATGACGTGACCATGGGGATGCTGCAATGGTCGTAAGTCTGAAAAATGGTGATAAGTCACTTTTTTCAGTGCCGTTGTAACTTTGAATGATCACTACACAAACTATTGTAGGGCAAAGACTACCTGTACTGCAGTAGTTATTATGATGCCCAACATATGCATTAAATTTATTGGAGATGCTCAGGAATACAGTATATCTCCAATAACATTGCTTTCTTCATCCACCACAGAAGCAAGTAATTTTCTATCCTCATGCCTTGACTTGTGAAGGAAGTCCAGAACCAACAAAAGTTGGCAAGCATTTCCTTTCTAGATGTACAAATGTTTTTGCAATGACTTCAAGAGGATGATGATAAACATCTCATAGGTTTCAAGCTAACTAAGGAAATGAACACCAAGGAAAATCCATGCTGGAGTTCAGGGTTATTTAATCAATCAGAATAGAGCAGGAAGGGACCTTGGAGGTCTTCTAGTCCAACCCCCTGCTCAAGTCTTTGTAAACAGCAACAACTCATGCCCAATATTTCCTAGTCGAACCACAAACAATTACAATGATCTAATACATTTTACAGAAGACAACGTTGGAAAAATCTACACAATCTAAAACCATCTCTATCCATTGGACCGGATGGACTATGTGCCTACTTCTTAAAAAAACTTTCCACTGCCCTAGCAGAACCTCTGAGCATAATTTTTGACAAATCTTTCAGGAGCAGCTCCCTACCCAACCTATGGTCACTAGCCACGGTCATCCCTATCTTCAAAAAGGGAGACCCCAGCCTAGTTGAAAATTACAGACCAATCTCTTTATGTTGCGTCACCTGCAAAGTCATGGAATCAATCATAAACCAATCCATTACCCTCCACTTAGAGACAAACAACCTACTCTCTCACAAACAATTTGGTTTCAGGAAAAGTTAATCCTGCAATCTGCAACTTCTTAGAATCTACACTGTAAAAACATATGGACTACACAACTCGACCAGGGCAAAGCAATAGACGCAATTTACATAGACTTCTGCAAAGCCTTTGACTCAGTGGTACACGACAAACTACTTCTGAAAGTAAAATCTTACGGCATTTCTGGACCCTTGCACAAATGGATAACTGCGTTCCTATCAAACAGGCAACAAGTGGTCAAAATAGGAAGCGCTTTATCAAACTCTATACCTGTCAACAGTGCTGTTCCCCAAGGAAGCGTTTTAGGACCAACTCTCTTTATTCTTTACATAAATGACCTTTGTGATAACATAAAAAGCAACTGCGTCCTCTTCGCAGATGATGTAAAACTATTCAACACCACCGACAATATTACTACCCTTCAAAAAGACCTTGACTATGTATCAGAATGGTCAAACAAGTGGCAACTTCAAATCTCAATCAACAAATGCTCAGTCTTACACATTGGCAAAAATAATCAGAACACAAACTAGATGATCACGACCTTGATCAAAATACAAACTAGATGATCACGACCTTGTTGATGATCCTCACCCAGTAAAGGACCTTGCAGTACTCATCTCTAATGATCTAAGTGCCAGAGCCCACTGCAACAGCATTGCTAAAAAGGCACTAAGAGTGGTTAACCTAATCTTGCGTAGCTTCTTCTCTGGTAATATTGTACTTTTAACCAGAGCATACAAAACATTTGCTAGACCAATTCTCGAATACAGCTCATCT
>QLTV01001483.1:8108379-8125994 GCA_003457575.1 Thermophis baileyi | reverse complement strand
TTTGCCGGTGCTCCGAACTAGTCAAAATTTCCGCTACCGGTTCTCCGAACTACTCAAAATTTCCGCTACCGGTTCTCCAGAACCTGTCAGAATCTGCTCGATTTCACCCCTGTCACTGACCATTCTATCACTGGCACCCCTAGTGGGTCAGATCAACCTGACATTTTTTGGTGTATCCCATTTCCGATACTTACCAGGCTGGGGGCTAGTAGCAAGCCTCCTCAGTTGAGAGACTTGGTGCAGGCTGAACAGCAGCTGGACAACAATGGTAGTAAACAGCTATACAGTGAAGAGGGAGAGGCAGATGGCTCTTTCTTTGGCTGCTTCTTGAAGCAACGTTACCTACATCTACAGCTGTTGACTTGGTTCTTTCTGAACACAGGTTTAGCGCTCTTCAGAAAAGCTCTAAAACCACATCTAAAAAGAGCCTGACCTTTAGCTGGTAACAGTTAATAGTTGGGCTGAAAATGTTTTGCTGTTAGAAATTCCAATTATTTACATGTTATCAGCCCTTAGCTTAATAGGTACTTCTGAACAACTGTCTATCTTCAAATCTGGCACCAAAAAATCCCTCATGTAGAAAGCAATAAGACAGAAAATGCTGAAGCTAAAGAAAAGGATATGTCATTGCTGTGTAAATCAATAGCTTCTGTGAGTAGATAACAACATTGCTGGCAATTTCTCAAAAGCACATAATGATTCTAATGATTCAATATAACTATGCCACTCTACAAGCATTCAAAAGCAAAGTTATGAAAACAACACTTACCAAGGTTTGCCACTGATGTATTCAGTTTTTAAAGTGTCACGTTTTAATGAGCA
This sequence comes from Thermophis baileyi, assembly GCA_003457575.1. Lineage (NCBI taxonomy): Eukaryota > Metazoa > Chordata > Lepidosauria > Squamata > Dipsadidae > Thermophis > Thermophis baileyi. The sequence continues at coordinate 8,125,172 of QLTV01001483.1, read as the reverse complement.
ATAAAGGTATATAGGCACTTTGGAAACCAAGGGCTCTTGAGGATGATCTTTCCAAGCAATTATCATATAATATTGCGCATACATTTTGTATGTTTCCAGATGTTCTGAAATAGAAATAGAAATAGAAATAACAGAGTTGGAAGGGACCTTGGAGGCAGAAATGCCAGGCAGAAACCTGGAATATGTGTTACTAAGAAGAGGCAATGAGCCATATGGACTAACTGGATAGATTCTTGTGTGAGCCTACAGAAGACCGCAAGGTTTCTTCTATAACAATGTAGATCCATATTTGTAGAACGGGTTCCAGTCACAGCTATTAGTGCATCTTAGAATAGTATCCACCAACAGGGCAAACTGGTAAAATTGCAATGCGAGGAGCTGCTTTGTTCCTAGGTGTGTCTAAAGATGTGCCTAGTGGCTCTTTCTCCCATAACATAAGAACCTCTTGTAGGAGGGGTCCAGATCACTACTGCTCCTGGCAGACATTGAGGACATACAGCCTAACATTTTGCACTAAATCATCTTGGACTCTGCATTGTTCTTAAAGAACGAAATTATGAAGCAGAGTATATTGTAAAGTACTTCTCTTGTCTTTCTTTGACTACTGAACAATGGAGGCCTCTTCCTACATACTTGGAGTTATATTAGTGTTGTTAGCTAGTTATAGCTTTTGGCCCATGCAGGTCTCATTGTTTTGAGAAAATTATAGCTATTAGGCAGAATTTGTTGGAATTTTATAATAAAGGAGAATATTTGTAGCTCGGGGTTGAAATGAGGGGTCCTTGGTGCTATCTAAGGTTGCTTGCTTTCTTGCAGATACTCAAATGCACTGATGATGTTACCTAGTTTAGGTAATGAAACATCTGCAAGAAAGCAACCAAGCTCAGAGAGCACAAAGGACCCCTCAGAATTTTACAGTCTGTTCATAAATTATGGTTTGAGCCTCAGTGTGTTACTTCCATTCTTCTTACCAGCATTAAAGGGAAGTATTTGTGCCCATAGCTGTCCTCACAGTTGAAAACAAAACTCCAAGAAAACCTTTTTTGGGGGAGGAGGAATCCCCAACAAGTTTATTTTCCTTATGCTTTTAGAAACAGCACCTCTGGCACTGGGGAAAAATAGTGTTACCACGATCATTATTCCCACATTAACGCTGAGCAAAACAACTATCTGCAAACAGCCTAAAGATATGACAGTGGTAAAACACGTGAACCTACATAATGATCCATTTAGAAGCTTACAATTAAACATGATCTCTGTAGCATTTTTCAGTAATGTAATCAAAGAAAAAGTTAATTTATGAGTACAAGATTTGCAAATGAGGAACGTGAGTTTAAAAAATAAATCCCCAAAATTTCTGAGCTCATTCAATCCAAATTATTTTAAAATCCAGGCTTGGTCAATCATCATTTCATTCTGGTTTTGCCATCCTTTCTCACAGACTTAACATCTACCCCTTTCCCTTTCCTACTGAAAGTTCCCTCTGGTAGAGAAATTCCTGAGGCAATTCTTAGCAGCATCGCCATATTCTGAGGACATATTCTGAGGACAAAGAGCTCTGTCTCCAGTTGGAGAGACCCAACCTAGAACTAAGGAGAAATTTCCTGACAGTTAGAACAATTAATCAGTGGAAAGGCTTGCCTCCAAAAGTTGTGGGTGCTCCAACACTGGAGGTTTTTAAGAAGAGATTGGACAACGATTAGTCTGAAATGGTATAGGTTCTCTGCTTGAGCAGGGGGTTGGACTAGAAGACCTCCAAAGCCCCTTCCAACTTTGTCATTCTATTATTCAGTTTCCAAGAAGGCCATTACCAGCCTCTGCTGCCTCCTTTTGGCCTTGGCTGCCTGTATCTCCATTGCCTCTCTCTCCAAGGTTTCTAACTGAGCTGCAGTCAGCTCTGTCTCCACTCGTGCCTCTATCTCTGCTGCTGCTCTCCAGACTCACCATGGCTCCAGGAGTTGCTCCAATGGCCTGCATGGTTTCCTGGGTGCCAACGAGGGCCATAACCACCAACAACAACATTCTTGCTGACTTATCTGTGGCCATTAACCACTAGCTGCCACCAAACAATAAATAACATATCATCTACCATAAAATCTTCAAACAAAACATGAGCCCCTCCAAATTACATTTATTTTTGGATGCCATCTTGGAAGTTGAACTTCTTGATGATAGACTTTAAACAAATGTTATTTTTCCGGGGTTTTCTAATTTTTCTCTCTCTCTCTTTTTTTTTTTAAAAAGGAATGTCCAGGAAGATTTACCCACCAGAAGAAAAGTGGTGCATTTCCTAAAACAGAAAGTTGGGCAGCAGCAGGAGAATTGTCTAATGGGAAGATGTGGTCACCTACAGTCCAGGCTGCATATTTTGTAAGTGGTTGCCAAAGTATTTTAGTCCAGACAGAATTTTCTTAAATTGGCTTAGAGTCAAGCCAGCACAAGCATAGGGCAAGAGCAGCTTGGCAAGTGGATGGCCATATAAATTGAAAAATAATACAATACAACACAACACAACATAAAATAAAATAAAAGGTAGCTGAATATACCACCATGGCTATTTCCAAACTGGTTCTTTGTTTCACAGCATAAGTGAAAATTGAGAGCAGAAGTTTCCTAATCATATGATTAGATATTGAGAGCAGGAAATTATTGGCCTTGGATGAGCTCAGTTTGGGCACAATTAGCACTTACAATTTAAATGAGCTTTTTAAAGATAAATTCAATCAAAGTAGTTTATTTATACTGACTTTAAAAACTGATTGAAAGTATCATCACGTGTATTCCAGGAGGTTACATATAGATGATAGAAGATTGTAGCAAAATCAAGAAAATCAACAGTCGTGGTTATATATCAATGTCTTACATCAGATGTGGTTGGAAGTTATCTTCAAAATCTTATCTTCTTTCTTATAATAAAATACCACTAAGAAAGTGGACATTAAAGGACAGCTTTGGATGCTTTTCCAAAGTATAAGTTTACATCTGGGAGCAATTTAACTCCTCATTTAACTTTAATCAGAAAATAGTAATGAATGTAGTCTGGAATCCAGCTGGATTCGTTAATGGAAAACTTGGTGGTTAAGCTTACGGCATTAAAGATGTTCTTAGTAATATTTAGGCAGTGATGAAGGATAGATAGATGTTATATGTTTCTTCCAATAAAAAGATGTCTGCAGTATACATTTAATTTTGTTCTTACAGTTGGTTGGTACATGTAAACGAGATCCAGGGGAAGAATTGTTTTTTAAAACGCTACTTAAATTGTCCAGTAGCAAAAGTAGGCTTAACTGGCTGCACCCTTCTGAGTCATTTAAAAATTGTGTTACCAAAGGGTAAGTTGTAATATGTTGGAAGGAGAAATAAATACTAAATAGAGCACAATGGCATTTGTAGAGGGTGAGGTGGGAAGGTGGGTGGCCTATTTCTTCCGTCAGAAAATGGATAAGAGCACATCACACAGCCGATGATCCAAGAATCAAGAGCAAAAAAATTGCAACTGAGGAGGCTGCCGCTGCCAATGAAATAACGATGTGGAAACATCTTAAAGCTAAAGACAAGTAACACAAGTAAGTACTTGTGTGTAGCTCTTTCAGTGTGTTATTCTTACGTAAGGTGTAAGTGCATGCAATTAAAAACTTCCTTTCTGTATCTCTTCTTTGTGCAGGTCATTCATTAGAGCAAGGAAGTTTGTGACGTTGAAGACAGACAACACTTTCATCGTTCTTGTACTTGTGTAGCTCTTTTATTGTTTGGTGTACTTATTTTATTCTTATGTAAATAAGTAAGTGCATGAAATAATAAACTACCTTTTTGTATATCTTCTTTTTGTAGGTCATTCATTAGGGCAAAGAAGTCAGTCAGTAGGGCGCATATAGGGTATTAAGAAAGAGAAAGAAAGAGAAAGAGACAAAGTAACCCACCCAGTCACATGATCACCCAGCTACACCCACCCAGTCACATGACCACGAAGCCACGCCTGCTGAGTCACATGACCACGAAGCCACACCCGCCCAGTCACATGACCATGAAGCCACACCCACCATCACATGACCACCAAGCAATGCCCACAAAATAAGCCACGCCCACAGAACCGGTAGTAAAAAAATTTAGAACCAACCCCTGGGTAGAGGGTGTTGCATGATGTAAGTACTGTAGCAAATGTAACTCCCAGCATTTTAGTCAAAGGCCAGCCCAAAAAAAGTAGTGTAACTTGTCATGCAATCACATTCTGTCTATGGAGATTCTCAGTCATCCAGATCATGGTTGTTCCAAAGATGCTTTTTCAAGAGGCAACTGGACTTTCTGGTGTGTGTGTTTTTTCTTTGAAGACATTTCGCTTCTCGCTGAAGAAGCTTCTTGGATGAGAAGCGAAATGTCTTCAAAGAAAAAAAAAAACAGAAAGTCCAGTTGCCTCTTGAAAAAGCACCTTTGGGACAATGACGTTGTATTTCTGTGATGCCACACTCTGAGGTTTTTTTTAGTGAGGAAAAGCAAAATGTTATCATCAGCAACATCAGCCTTTCAGCTCCAGTTGCAGAATATATTTATTAATGTTTTCTTAATTGTTGCACATTTCCATTTGGATTGTTGTTGTATGTTCATAGTTTTAAGGAGTTTGGGATTTAGAATGAGAACTTTTAGAGCTTTTCCTGAATTCTCTCTCTCTCTCTTTTTTTTTAAACAACTGATTTTAATTGCTTGTAAAGTTTTATTTGAACTGCATTTGCTAGATTCAGGCTGCTAACAATATAACGTACAATCTGGAATCTTAAAAATAACAAAATCAGGCCCTTAGGTTGGCAAATTGACCTAATAATCCACCACACAAGAGCTGGCCGAGGTTATCCTGTTGGTCACTATGCTGGGATCCCATGGTCTTCTCCATGGGATCATCTCTACCCATCCTGCCATGACCAAAGGGAGGAACAGCTGTCTACATTGAGAAGCCATAAAATACCTAGTGGTCCATCAAGTGCAATTGCATAACCTTGTTTCAAAGACTCTCCATATGCAGCATTACATTAAATTACAAATCAGCAGAGATCCAGTCCTGCTTCTTTCTATTATTCCTCCCCCTTATCTTTACGGCTGTTTGGAGAAATGAGAAAAGAAGATAAGATACACTCACTCACATACATACACACAAATGCACACACACAAATGGGCATTGTCTGATAAAGGCAGGGAGGAGGACTGAAAGGAAGAAACTAAATGTGAAGCCTCCAGAAGTGTGCATGGAACCACACGCATAGACTACACAGGACACCTTGACCCCTACAGCCTAGCGGTGTTGCTGAATGCTTACTTTAAAAGTCCTTGGAAATGGAATATGTGTACATTTCTCCTGCCAAATGCAGCCAAACATACTGGCCAGGAAGTTAATATTTAATATTAAGGAAAAAAGATATCCAGCTAATTACAGAGAAGTAGGAAAAACAACAATAAAATTCAGAAATTAACCATTGAATAGCAATAGCACCTAGACTTATACAAGTAGTCCTCGACTTACGACCACAATTGAGCCCAACATTTCTGTTGTTAAGTGAGACATTTAAGTGAGCTTTATCCCATTTTACGGCCTTTCTTGCCATGGTTGTTAAGTGAATCACAACAGTGGTTAAGTTAGTAACATGGTTGTTAAGTGAATCTGGCTTCCCCATTGACTTTGCTTGTCAGAAGGTCGCAAAAGGGGATCACATGACCCAGGGACACTGCAACCGTAAATATGAGTCAGTTGCCAAGTGCCTGAATTTTGATCACACGACCATGGGGATGCTGCAACCGTCGTAAATGTGAAAAATGGTCATAAGTCACCTTTTTTTCAGTGACATTGTAACTTCAAAGAGTCACTAAACGAACTGGTGTAAGTCGGGAACTATCTGTATACTGCTTCACAGTGCTTTACAGCCCTCTCTAAGCAGTTTTACAGAGTCAGCATATTGCCCCCAACAATCTGGGTCCTCATTTTACCCACCTCGGAAAGATGGAAGGCTGAGTCAACCTTGAGCCAGTCAGGATCAAACCACTGGCAGTCAGCAGAGTTAGCCTGCAATAAAGCATTCTAACCACTGCGCCACCGTGGCTCTTTGAAGGACTCTTGAAATGAAGAACATACTAGAGACAAAGAAATGTTTCAGCCCCAAATTGATATAAACTTTCATGAGAGTTTGGCCATGAAATTCCCATGATGGCCTTCCTTACATTTGGTTTAACTTTAGCAGAAAGCTTGACATCAGAATGTTACATAATGCTGCACGATGAAATTTCAGAATGTGTCCATTTACAATTATCATTCTCTTATGGTATCAATTAATCTATTTCCCCTTCTAATGTTGTTGTCTTTTCTCCCAGGTAAAGAACAGCTACAAACATTAGGGTGACATCATAGTCTTCTCCTTTAGCTTTTCATCCTGAAAAGCTTACATTTACATTCAGAGTACTGAGCGCAGATTATATTCATCATATGAGAACCAGTAAATCAGGTTAGAAAAACCAAAGAAAATGTTTTGCCGAAGGGTATTCAGCTTCCTGGAAGGATTGAGATGTGAACTCTGACTCTAGTCTTAAAATGTGACCCAATAGGTCTTGTATATGTAGAGAATAAGAACTACGATCTTGATCAAGATGTGCGGGAAGTATTACTTAGGCAAAAGGGGTTGAAGCATTAAGTCCAGAACAACAAGGTAACATTTGGAAGTGATCCAGGCAAAGACCTTCCTACAGCTGATCCTCATTTAATGACCACTCGTTCAGCAACCAATCAAACTTACAATGGCATTGAACAAGTGGTAGTTACGACAAGACCTCAGACAGCCCTTGCAGAGTCCTGCAATCACATCAGTGGGGGGTTGCTGCCGGTTTGGACCGGTTCTTTAGAACCGGTAGGGGAAATTTGCCGCCGCTCGCTGAACCGGCAGCGATGACCGGCGGTCCACACTCCCGAACTGGTCCTCCGGTCGCCGCGGCTTGCAAAAAAAACCCTCTGCGCATGCGCAAAGGCTTCTGCGCACTTCCGTCGCGATGCGAACCGGTAGAGAAGGTAAGTGGAACCCACCCCTGAATCACATGATAGCTATTTGCAACTTTCCCTGCTGGCTTCCCACAAGCAGGGAAGTCGGCAGGAAGTCAGAAGCCATGATCACGTGAGGTCCTTGCATAACATCCCAGGCAGTCCTCATTGAACAATGGCAACGGGAACTTCCAGGAGTGCTGTGGCTAAGCGGCATAATTGTATGGTTTTCCAGACCTACAATTGTGTTGCTTAATGACAGAGTTTCTAATCCCAATTAGTGTTGTTAAATTAGGATTACCTGTACTGTATAGCCAAACTCAATAAAAGTACTTTTAGCTTTCTGTGGAGTTGATTTGCTGATCTGTTCTATCTGGTGGGGCTAACATAATTCCTAATTTTCTAAAGTCCTAATTTCCTGGTATTAAAGTGCTCATCCACTTCCCTCCTGTGCTGAAAGACAATTGGCTATTGCTCCTTTTTCTTTAAAGCCCTGAACCGTTTTCTATTAAAGCTGCTAATATTGCTTTAATTATGCCAATAGGGAGCTGCTCGTATATAAATAACACCTACCTAAAGCATGTTCAAACTTCTTCTAATGTTTATCTCAGAAGTGTAGAACAACTGAGAATTTATTTCTTTAAACAAAAAAAGGAACCCTGGAAGAGATCCATTTATTTTAATCTGATGATCGCTGTTGTATCAGGTGCTGTGCTGTGCAACAGTCACTCTGACTACTGAGGTAAAACGAAATGCAGTTAACTACAGGAAAGATAATCCTTCCTTTTCAACAGGCACGCCGAAGTGAGTGGAGCAGTAACATTTTGTAATCAGCTGGCCCCATGAAGGGTTTCTTTCATTTTTTCTCCTGCTTGGAGTTCATAGTTGATCAAAGATGCAGATTCATTAATATTATATTTTATGGGTGAGTCAAGGTAATGTCTTTTTTTTCTGTGAGGTTTTAAATGAATTTTTTAAATCGATTTTTATATTTTAAAGAGATGAAAAACACTGCAACCTCTTTGAACAGCAGACTCTTTGCCGCTGTGATTAACCAGGAGTTCATTAAATGCAAGGACTTTATGATGGAGAAACTGAGAGCTTTGTCTTAAGGCTATACAAAGCTTTGATTCAGACATTCAAGTCAAAGAAAATACAATCAAATCTCCAAGACAGACAGTTTAGATCCCATCATGAGTTTTTTTTAGTAAGATTCAACTAGATTCGCCAAATAGAATATTCAATTTGAATCAAACCAAATCTGATCTAAATACAATCAACAATTCATATAAGAGGAGTTTACACTTTATGGCATGTTTTTCTTGGCTGCAGTCTAGAAAACATTGATTGATTGATTGATTGATTGATTGATTGATTGATTGATTGATTTCTCCACCTTTGGCTTGGCATTGGCAGACAAATTGATAGATTATGTATCATCAAGTTGATATTGACTCTACATCAGTGGTTCTCAACCTTCCTAATGCTGCAACCCCCACCCCGCCGCCGAGCCATATCTGAGGGCACGCGAGGCATTGCCTATGTCAACTCCAGCGCACATGTGCGCACTGGCAAGCTGATTTTCGGCCTTCTTTTCAGCCGTTTTCGCTCTCCCCAGGCTTCAGGAAAGCCTCCTGAACCCTGGCGACGGCAAAAAATAGGCCAACGGGCCAACTGGAAGTTCATTTCCGAACTTCTGGTTGGGCCATTGGGCCGTTTTTCACTGTCCCCAGGCTTCAGGAAACCCTCCTGAACCCTGGGGAACTTCCGGTTGGCCCGGTTGGCCCAGTTGGCCGTTTTTCGCTGTCCCCAGGCTTCAGGAGCCTGGAGGCTTCAGTGAGGCCTGTGCACATGCGCGGGGGGGGTTGCATGCATGCACGGGGGGCAGCACGGGGGTTGTGCGCATCCATGGGGGGAGGGCATGGGTGTGGGCACACGCATGCGCGCACACCCTTTTCGCACGCAAGCCAAAAAAGGTTCACCATCACTGGTATAGGGTGTCCTGCTTGAGCAGGGGGTAGGACTGGAAGACCTCAAAGGACCCTTACAACTCTATTCTGATGGATTGATTGATAGACTATCCCAGAGAGCTTTGCATAATGTGTCCAGAGTATAATTTGGGCCTGGTCATTTGTGTCTTAAGTAAGAACTCTGGGTTGATTTGTTTGATGATCCATTTGTCTGTTTTCTTGGCTAGATAGGCAAATAGGAATTACTTAATATACTATAATGGAATATATGAAGAGACACATATAAGACTGTACTCTTATTCTCCCTTGCATTATCACTCTCCTCAGTTCCCTTAATATCTGAACTCACTATATATGGGAAGGGCGTAAACAATTCCCCAAAGGAGCGCGCACTCTTTAACTTAAGCAGAATTTTAATAAATACTTACCACTTATAATTGATGTGCTCATGAAAGTCTTAAGGAATTTTAAACAGGTGAGGATATAATAGCAACCAACAGAATTGAGATAGAGTGAAACTATTACAGCTGAGCACAGTGAAACAGAGGTTTTAAATTGATGCTGTATATTATTCATTTTGACAACTGCAAACTTGCGCAAAAGATAGCAGGGAGTCAGGAAGCATCAACTACAGAAGGTAATACTAATTTATTACTAATACAAAAAACTGATCTGAAGTTAAGCACATATTGCGTAGACAGAATAAGAATGTAGTGCTGCATTCCCCACCTAAGCACATACCTGCAGCCTCCTTAATTAAATATGTGCTGTGTTAAGTGAGTGCAGGTGAAATGCATTTGCTTTCAAATAGGAATCATGCCAGAGGCTGATTTCTTATCCATTTTTAACTTAATATGTAACTAAATACTAGATTAGCTTTTGAGGTCTAAATACTAGATTAGCTTTTGAGGTCTACCCTCTGTCCTGTTTCTGCAGCAACAAACCAACCCCACAAGAAATAAGGTATTTCTCTAACTAGCCTAAAGAAAAGCTCCTGGTGTGGGCTGGGAGACTTTTAAGCAGCTGGAATTCTCAGGCAATCTGCAGTGGCTGGACTCATCACAAAATGGCTGTCATTTTAGATGTGCTTAGCCCTAAAACCCTCCTTTCCCAGAAGGCCGATTTCCTTGAGCATCACAAGAGACTTCCAGCCATCCCCATTGATATTTGTTTTCTTTTCCAAGCATTCAGGTACATTTCCAGAAAAAAAATCCCAGGCTGCCAATGTGGAGGTAATGTTGGGCCCAGACACATTCTGGTCAATGACAAGTATATTTGAAGATGATCATCTGGTTTGCTGCAACCCTTTTATTTGAATGAAAAGAATCAAGAAAAAAGAAACCATGTTGGAAAGAGACGGGGATCTTAGCGGGTTACCAAAAGAAGTGTCCGTGGGCATGTTAGTGCCGATAAGTTTAATTCTGTCTGATTTGACAGGAAAAGTCCTTTTTCAAATTCACATTAAAAACGTTTTTTGTGCCTGAAGGAAGGAACAAGATGACACACACAACTGCCAGATCTAGATGCTAACTGTACCATGAAGAAATGCTTGTGTAGCTTCCATACAACCACTGGATGGCAGCAAAGAGATACAGAAAACTGTGCTGCCATCTTTTGGTCATCTGGATTTTTGGGTCCCTTATGAAAGAAACAGGGATTCTGCTGGAAAAGAAAATCATAACCAACTTCCCTAATTTACTGGGGGGGAAATATAGAATCTCCAGCAGCTTTAATGAAAAATAAATCTGGTCAGTGATGGAACCCTGTCCACATTTCCAAGAATGCCTAAATAGACAAAGAAGTCACTTCACTAGTGACAGCATTTTCTTGCAATAAAACATGATCTGGAATATCATCTGGACATAAGTACTCACTAATAATAATCAGCAGTTTTTGCCTGTTTATGTGGGTATATTCATCCTGCTGATTCTTTTTTTAATTAATTTATCCTTTAATTACAAAGCCTTGAGCAATACCGCCAAAGGATCTGCAAATATTAGAAGCTGGTCTTCAGTAATTCTCATAGTTTATTCAGATAAGCATATGCCTTTAATTTTAAAAAGAAAGGTGATCTGGCAAAGGATTAATAAAATCTGAAGATAATAGGCAGCTGGTCTAAGTTCCGTTTCTGGATTCTAAGAGTTATCTGTGTGAGACTTCAAGCTACCACTAAGGGGAGCCGTTTCTGCAGATAATCTCACATGTTGATCAAAAGCTTAGCCACAAAGATAATATGACATTTTGATTTTCCTCAAATTATGTTTAATCAGAAGGCAACCAGAGATAAGCAGTCTAAAATTAATTCTGAATTACAATTCTGAGGCTCTACCTTTTAATATTTCTTGATTAGGCTGAAGGAGAAATACATATGGGCCGATATATCAAAAGTTTGGACAAGTTAAATGCAAAGTAAAAAAAAAAAGCAACTTGGAGTAACGCTGGAGTATTGAAAATAAACACTATGTTAATAATCAGTATATTTTTGCATAAATAAATTTAAGGTTACTTTAGTAGCATAAATAAGACTTTCTAACATGTAAGAAACTTTTAGTAAAGATTAATTAATCTGCTTTTCTTGCTATGCAAGACTTGTACGTTTATAGTCTTACAAATTGAACATTTATGTAATTGATAGCTGGGTAAATAACAGTGCAAGCCTCATTAAGGGAGACTCTTTCTTTTGGATCTCCTTATCCTGAATTTATAAATATTGAAAAACATTTTGGTAATTAATAGCTGTGGGTAAATAAAAAAGATAAGCCTCATTAGAAATGGGAATAATTCAGAGAATATATTACTGTAGGCTGGGACCCATAATTAACCCCTTTCTTACACCAAAGATGTCTTACTCATTGCTAGGGGACTTCCCAATGGGACACTGAATAAGTCCCAAAACCATGAAAATGTAACCCTTTCTGCTGCTGGAGTGGGAAGGGAGGACATGATCCCGACAACTTTTTGGAATGAACCATGCAGGACATTCATTGCTCTATTTAGGCAAATGTGTTTTCCAGGCCATGTGATTAGAAGCCTGACAGCAGCACCATGTTTATTAGGATGGAAAAGTTTAGGGGAGACTGGAATGGAAGTGCTCAATCTCCTTACTGGATTTCATGGTGGTAGGGAGAAGAAACACAAAGCATTTTTAATGATGGATTCTGATGTAATTGGCAACTCCAGGTAGGCCTTGAGAATCCATGGAAGATGAATTAAGAAGACGGACTTTCTTTCTTTCTTTCTTTCTTTCTTTCTTTCTTTCTTTCTTTCTTTCTTTCTTTCTTTCTTTTTCTTTCTTTATCTTCTCCTCTTAGCAAGGAAGCAGAGGCAGTGGAAAGAAAATTCCCCACAGTGCTGTGTTACACAGAAATGGAAATAATATGACCCCCTTTGCAAACATGGTCCATCTTTTAGCAATATCAGTAAAAAAAAAAAAAACCACCATCACATCACTTTTTAATGTCCCTGATTTTATTTCGGTAGCTTTACTCCAGTTCAGCTCGTGCATTTACCAATTTGGTTCAGATCGAATTGCTTTGACTGCAGGTAGTTCTTGACTTACGACCACAATTGAGCCCAAAATTTCTGTTGCTAAGCGAGACAGTTCTTAAGTGAATTTTGTCCCATTTTATGACCTTTCTTGCCACAGTTGTGAAGCGAATCCCTGCAGTTGTTAAGTTAGTAACACGGTTGTAAAGTGAATCTGGCTTTCCCACTGACTTTACTTGTCAGAAGGTCGCAAAAGGGGATTGCGTGACACCGGGACACTGCAAGCGTCATAAATATGAGTCAGTTGCCAAGCATCTGAATTGATCACGTGATCATGGGGATGCTGCAATGGTCGTAAGTGTGAAAAATGGTCATACGTCACTTTTTTCAGTGCTGTTGTAACTTTGAAGAGTCACTAAATGAACTGTTGTAATCAAGGACTACCTGTACTTTTTTCTTTCTTTATTAATGGTAGACTGCCTACTTAGGACAACAATGGGCGGCATATAGAGTAAAATCATAGAAAGTCAAAACAACGATCAAACCATAAAAAAGTAAAAATGGCCAAATTAGAAGACAACACAATAAGAATAAAACCAACCCATGATGAGCCAACGTTTGAGGAAAGAAATTTCTAAGGCACACCTAAAAGAGAGCAAGGTCAGGAGCATTCAGATCTCTGTGGTGATGTTGTTCCAGAGGGCAGTTGCTACGATAGAGAAGACACACCATCAGGTGGCATTGTCTTGATAGATGGGAACAGAAGCATGCTGACCCTATCAAAATTTACAGAGCAGATAGATACAACAGGAGAAAGAGCATTTATTAAATAACAAGGCACTATATCATGGAGGGCTTTGTAGGTGACAACCAGCATCTTGAATTGCACCCAGAAACCTAATGGTAACCAATGTGGCAGGGGTGTTTACATGAGCATATCTTGGCATACCCATAACTGCTTTTGCCATTGCATTCTAGACCAGCAGCAGGTTCTGTGTAGTCTTCAAGGGCAGCCCCGTGTAGAGTATATTGCAGAAATTAAAGTGGGAGGTGGCTAATTCATTATCCCAAAGCAGAGGTGGGTTCCTCCCGGTTCGGACCGGTTTTCCCGAACCGGTAGCGACCCGCTGGTGATGACACAATGATGTCACCGATCCGGTTCGGTCGGTGCCGGTCCGTGGTGCCACCATCTTTTTTTTGAATTTTTTTTGAAAAAAAAAATGTTTTTGAAATTTTTTTGAAATTTTTTTTTCTTCTACGCATGTGCAGAAGCCGTGTTTCCGGCACTGCGCATGCGTGACCATCTTGTTTTTGGCGTGTTTTGGGTTTTTTTGAAATTTTTTTTACTGCGCATGAGGCACGTGCACGGCCACGAGGCACGCGCACGCCCATGAGGCACAGGCACGCACACCCACAAGGTGCAGGCATGCACACCCATGAGGTGCAGGCGCGCACGCCCACGAGGTGCAGACGCGCACACCCACGAGGTGCAGGCGCGCACGCCCACGAGGTGCAGGAGCGCACGCCCATGATGTGCAGGTGCGCACGCCCACGAGGTGCAGGCGCGCACGCCCACGAGGCACGGGCGCACACGCCCACGAGGCACAGGCATGCACGCCCACGAGGCACAGGCGCACACACCCACGAGGTGCAGGCGCACACGCCCACGAGGTGCGCGCACGCAGCGCGGGAGGAAGCGAACTGGCAGCGAGGTAAGTTAGAACCCACTCCTGGGCAAAGGGTTGTATGAAGTGAGGTTAATTCAAGCTGGAAGGAAGAAGCAGAAAGCAGAGGGCAAAGCACCAGGTGTGTGGAATTCATGGCCATCCAGATGTTGCTGAAATCCTTCTAAGACTCACCCCAGGGGCATGCTGGATGGCTCTGTTGGGAGATCTGGAAGGCCTCTGCTTCTGCCCTCCTACTAAGATAAATAAATGACTAGGTCCCAGTAACGGAGGGAGAGTTTTAAGCATTGAAAGATGAGGTAGAGGAATGAATAAGCGATATTGTGTAAAGGAATCCTTACATTTTGCATTAACATTTAGTATGAGAATCTATGAGCTTAATAATATATGGTGGCTATGCTGTTGCTCTTCCAGCAGTCTCATTCTGACTTGAGGAATGCAGCAGTAAAAATAGAAAGACTTACCATTTCCTGAGCAGATGGTGACTAAAAGGAAAATTGCTCATTTACTTAACCTGCTCATCAATAAAACACCGTTTGTTTTAAATGCGACTTCAGTTTCAAGCCCCTGCATGCCTTTATGGCGTAAATCTGGGTGTTCTTTCCAACAGCATTCAGTCCAGAGATCTCTGGACAAAGCAAGCATCGCTCCTGGGAGGATTAGGCAAGCAAAAACAGCCTGCAATTAAAAGCACCCTATTCATAAATGACATATCTTGGATTATTTCTGGGATAATATTCAGATAGTATGGTGAACTATTAATGCTTATTTAATGTTGCGGTGAGAAGAGTTCCTGTTCAGGGAGATCAGCCTATCAGTCTCAAGGTCTTCCAAAACTCACTTCTCTTTCCCCTTCTTCTTTCCACTGAATTCATATTATTTTAATACATTGGCAAAACTTACCAAAGATTCCTTCTGTTGGTCATGATGATGTTTCTTTGAGTGGAGTATATGGTGCTATTGTATTTTTGTTCTTGTTGGAATGTATATCACTTATAGTTGGTTATATGACCGAAGCATATAAAATTGAAAGAAAATCGTGAAGGCATCCCAAGCCTTCTGATACTTGTTGTGGAAGATGCCATTTTGGCTAAATAAATCTTGCTTCAGAAATGAATTTTGTGATTCAGTGGTATAAACAATTACCTTGTTAGCCATTCAGATGGGTTGGATGACAATCCTTCTCAACCAGCACAGTCAATGCCCATACTCAGCAAGGATGGTGGGAACTGTATTTCAATGCATCAGGAAGGGGGTTAATGTTGGGAAGGCTACTCTATAGAGATGCACTGAAATATTTGAATGAAACTGGCCTTTGATAAAAGAGGTAGAAGTTTATTCAGGATTATTACGTGTTAAATTTATATCAGGGTGGAGATTCTCTCACTCTCCAGATTACTCTGAAATCCAGCTCTGAGTCTTCACATGATCCACAATTAGGGGTAATAACAGCGATCATGCTATAGTATAACCCCAGGCTTTCTTTCCATCTGTTAGACATACCAGCATCAATTATTATTCTCTACCTCCTCTTCTTGCTTTTCTGAAGGAGTGGACCAGCATACCAAAAAAAATGAAAGGAAATCTCCCAATCTTTGGAAAAAGAATTAAATAAAACCAACAACAATCAAATTATTAATGTAATAAACAACAAAAATTCAATTTTTTTAAAAAGCAACTTTATGGTCAGTCTGAGCTTACAAATGCCTTCCTGAGCATCCCAGCCCAATTGTCTGATCATAATCACAATCACTAATGAATTGGCCAAATATCTATGGAGATTCTCAGTCATCCAGGTCATAGTTGTCCCAAAGGTGCTTTTTTCAAGAGACAACTGGACTTTCTGGTTTTTCTTTGTAGACGTTTCACTTCTTCAAAGAAAAAACCAGAAAGTCCAGTTGCCTCTTGAAAAAGCACCTTTGGGACAGGGGTGGGTTCTAACTTACCTCGCTGCCGGTTCGCTTCCTCCCGCGCCGCGTGGCCGCGCCTCGTGGGTGTGCGTGCCTGAGCCTCATGGGTGTGCGCGTGTCTCGTGGGTGCATGCGCAGTAAAAAAAATTTAAAAATTCAATTTTTTAAAAAAAAACGCCAAAAACAAGATGGCGACGCATGCGCAGTGCCGGAAACTCGGCTTCTGCACATGCGCAGAAGAAATTTTTTTAAAAAAAATGTAAAAAAAATTCAAAAAAAAGATGGCAGTGCCCACGGACCGGCACCGACCGAACCGGATCGGTGACGTCATCGTGACATCACCAGCAGGTCACTACCGGTTCAGGAGAACCGGTCCGAACCGGGAGGAACCCACCTCTGCCTTTGTCGCAACAGCACCCGGGATCCAATCCAAAACCCAACAACTTATTTTGTCAGATGTGGCAAGGCTAGTAATTTCTATGACTGATAGACACAAAATATAGGGCTTCTCCCTACCACTCTTCAGGCTGAAATCCAAGAGCAGAATTCAATATGCTCCTTACCTTTAAAGCCCTAAATGACTTGGATCCCATGTACCTAAAGGTCTACCATAGAACATACAGTAGAACACAGAATAATAGGGTTGGAAGGGACCTTGGAAGTCTTCTAGTCCAGTGATGGCTAACCCTTTTGTCGTCGTGTGCCGAAAGCACGCACCCGCACCCATAATGCA